>CAAKMY010037597.1:0-18416 GCA_901111285.1 Corrigiola litoralis
TATATATATATATATATATATATATATCCAAAGAATGAAGTTGTAAGAAAATGTGACAATGATAAATAAATGTGAAAATGTGGTATTGAAAGGGATTAAACAAGTGTAGAATAGCGGTATGACTTATGAGAAAGGGGAAGATTAGGAAGGGTGTTGAAAGAGTCGTTTTCAATGAGCTAGCTAAACATGGGCATAATACTACTACTTCGTACTAACTTACTCCTA
Organism: Corrigiola litoralis; assembly: GCA_901111285.1. NCBI lineage: Eukaryota > Viridiplantae > Streptophyta > Magnoliopsida > Caryophyllales > Caryophyllaceae > Corrigiola > Corrigiola litoralis. Next base: position 226 of record CAAKMY010037597.1, read on the forward strand.
ACTAATCCTGACCAGAAAGGAAAAAGGGTTAAAACAAGCATAACCTGTAATGTAACCCACCCGAACCCGGATAGTTAGAGTTGGATAAAGGAGGATAGTCATGGAAAAGACGCCACCCCATTTTTAGTTCCAACAAACAAAGAAACAAAGAAACAAAGAAACAAAGAAAGCAACAAAGAAGGGAAGTGTCGAACCAAACTCAACAGACATACCATATTCCTCTCTGTCCGTCTGTCTTTTTGCCCCGCTTTCACGATACGAATATGGTTTCGGAGTCGGACCTTGTGGACAGGGTGCGGGATATCCTCCGTACGTCCGACCTGGACACCACCACCGCTGGCGCCGTCCGCCGACAGCTCGAGGCCCACTTCGGCGTTGATTTGTCGGAAAAGAAGAAGTTTATTTCTCGACAGATTGACCTCGTTCTGCAGGGCGGTGACGGTGAGCCTGACGTCAATGGCGGGGACGATGGTAATGACGGCGAATTGGAACAAGAGGAGGATGACGTTGATGAGGAAGAAGGGGAGGAGGAAAGGTTCGCCATTTCTGAATCATTCATGATTGCTATTTCTTGGATTGTTTTTTTATATATACTACCCTGTATTACTATGCACTGTTTGATTTAATAAAAGCAGAGTACACTGATACAAAAGTAGTGTTTGTCATTTTCGTCAACCCTTGAATAACTGACCGCCAAATATGTTGACAATGTCACCTCAATGTGGTTTAATCCCGTTCTAATTTTTGATTCTTCATCATCTTACACTTGTACACTTATGTCATTGATGAAGCCACCTCAATATGTTTACTCTAGAAATTTACAGCAGGATTACACTGTATAGCTTCTTGTTATTCCGCAATGTTCATTTCTTTGTTCAAGAAGCAGATGTTGTTTTCTGGCCTAGGGCTATCAGTCACATAATTTAACTTTTATTTATTGTTCATTAAGTAAAAGTCAGGAAATTGCAATGTAAATGATGGACTCTTGTAAAGTGTGTCCACTGCATATTGAACATTTATGCAATTAAGGAACGTGTATGCCTTGTTTGAATTTCAGGTCTAAGGATGAGGAGCCCACGAAGAAAAAGAGAGGAACTGGTTTCACTAGATTATGCAGTCTTTCCCCACAACTTCAGGAATTTGTTGGAGTGCCTGAGATGGCTAGAACTGAGGTCATTTTTCGGCTTTTTTTAGGGTTTCTATTCGGTTTTCCATGTGTTGATTGAGGATTTATTTTTCGGAATTATGGGTGCCTTCAGGTAGTCAAGAGACTCTGGGTTTACATCAAGGAGAAGGATTTACAAGATCCGAAAAATCGACGTAATATCAAATGTGATGAGATGTTGCATTCTATTTTCCGTGTAGATACAATCAACATGTTTCAGATGAATAAAGCTCTTTCCAAACATATATGGCCGTTGGAGGCTGATGAAGGTATGCCTCTCCGTTGCACAGCATGGCGGTCGTTTGGTTGAACTTGTTGAGTTTTATACCGACCTTTATATGTACCTATTAGTAATATTCGATGTTTGTCTTTGTTGTCATTGCCAAAGTTAGAGTGTACTGCAATATCGAATTGAATTACTATCTGTAGATATCTTTTTATGTAAATTGTACGAAAGGAGATTGAAAGAAACGTTATGATTATCTTTCTGATGACTATGAACTTCTGTTTGTTGTATTGTTGAATAATTTGGTTACCATAGTACCATCAGGCTTCTTGTTTGGAGTATTTTTCAACGGTTTACTGCTTTATTGTAGAAAGTTCAGTAACGTCTCGTGCGCCAGAGACGAAGCAAAAACGTCAGAGAGAAGAAGGTGAGACTGTTGAACTTTCTAAGAAGGTGCTATATCCTTTGGCAATATCTTATGTTTATCTGATTATAATTACTTGGGTTATTGGTGGCTCTTGTGAAGTTTCGTATTTACATATCCTTTATTTTGATTCGCTATTCAGATGGAGAGAAATCTAAACGAAAAGCAAAGCAGCAAAAGGGAGGTACTTCTGGTTTTCTTGCTCCCCTACAGTTATCGGAGGCTTTTGTGAAGTTTCTTGGTACTGGTGAAACCACCCTTTCCCGGGCAGACGCTGTCAAGAGAATCTGGGAATATATAAAACAAAACGATCTCCAGGTATGGTGTTGCTTTAGAAATTGGTATATGCAACTTCTATTTGCATTTTGCTTCCCTTTCTTTTCCTTTTTCCCTTCTATGGTCAATTTTGTTTCGGGGTGGAGGCATGTTTGGTAAATTATCCAAATGAAACAAACTCTTGCTTTTGTTTCCTTCTTGATTTGTTGTTACAGTTAATAGTGATTCATTCGTCCATGCTTGTGAGCTGCCAGTTCACATTAATCTCTGTATTCTCTATCTGTTGAACTCTGTCTATGGAGCTCTTGGGAGGTTTTGGAAGGACTGATGTAAGAAAATGATAAACTAGATCACAGGATAGATACAATTAACTTTATGATTGTCTCTCTGTCGCGTGCTTGATGTAAGGAAACTAGTTTTGCGATTCTGCAGGGCTTCGTAAAAAGTTTATACATCTTTCTGCCTCTTTTTGCTTTCCTGTTGTGTTTCTGTATACACTTATCGACTGTAGTTAATCATTTGAACGCAATATTGGCAGTGTATTGCCCTTAGTAAGTTGGATACCTCCTGTTTTGGTGAGTCTTAAATTGGTTAAAGATGATTTCTGTAATTTAAAAGAAGCAGAATCGCTGTGTAAATGATCTTTTTGACTTTGGGAGTTAGGATAAGCCTTCTTAGAAACATTCATTTACTTGTTCAGTGCCTTACCAGTTACCGCATCCATCAGGACCTTCCCCGGCTTCTGAAATGGCTGGACTATATTGCCTTATTGTTATTGACAAAGAAACACACTTATTGATATTGGCCAAGAAAAACCTGTATCATGTCTGCAGCCTTGTATCCTAGCACATTGTCAATAACCGGGTTCAAACCTGTCTTTTTGATATTTACTTTGGGCTTGCCTAAAATGACTGTGAAAGTTCCTGATATTTCCATTGTTCATGTTCAAAACCCCCCTTAAAGTTTTTTGCTGACACATCATTTATGATCCATATTGTTTGCTGCTATTATTGAAGGACCCTTCTGACAAGAGGAGAATTTTGTGTGACGATAAGCTGAAAGAATTGTTTGAGGTGGATACCTTCACCGGATTTTCAGTTAGCAAGTATCTGACTGCTCATTTGACCAAGATAGAGCAATGAGCAGAGCTCTAACCCTGGAAGTAGTTCACCTGCAAGGCAGGTGAGCAGTTTTGTTGAAGGCAACTTGTTCATGTATACATTTTGGAAGTTAGTAGTGGAACTTAGGTCTGTTAGGTAGTGAGCTGGTGTATTTTGCCATTCTGACCCCTTAACTGACATTCATGGATGTAATTAGCTTCTCTTTTGGTTCAATATATAAATTTGTAAGATTCTCTGCGCCAAGGCTGCAACTTGATTTTGCTTAGCAATTTAGCATTAGACACTTTGAGTCTTTGACCCGAAGTTTACTTGGTTTCTGTTTTTTAATATCATGAATTTCTGTCTTACCAGGAACTATATAGACTGTTTTCATGTTCTCATTCAATGGAAGCTTTGAGTTGAAAGATTTTTGTAGCCCAAGTTGTTGGCCTCTTACAGGGCCACTAATATAAGTTGACACCATTGTTTCTGTGGACCGTTATGTTATCTGTGCTTTACCTCACGAGCTACGAAGGACTGAAAATCGAATAGGCCCTACTAACATGGCTAAGTGACTGTCTAGCAAATGTCTATATCATTAAATTGTGAACATAAGAAGTGGCCATCTGGGCTTTGTCCGAGTTTAATTTTCAGGGAGATTCCTATCCTATGCATGTTAAAAGCTTTTTCCAAACCTAAGGATTTGAACAATTGAACTTCTATTTAATTAAAACTCCCTCTCAATCCTTATTATTTGTTTTTTACACCCATACCAAGAAAAAGAGAGAGAAACAATAAAAAGGTGATGGAAACCCCAAAAGGGTACCCTCATGTAGGGGTTAGGATGATAAACAACTTGTTCACTTGTACACATAGATGGGCTAGGTATAAAAAAGTGGGGATAGTTTGTCATTTGACAATTGTAAGACATGTCAATAAAGAAAATGATAAGAGACATTCTAAAATGATAAAAGGGTAAGAATCAAGAGGAACAGAGGAAGTATTTCGTACTTACTACTACCAAATCACTACTACTTTTAAAATGCTTTATAATTTCTCTAATATATGAGCAATGCCCTACATATTTCTCATCTTGACTAAATAAGTTATAAGTGAGTTTTTAAAATATTTAATTTTTGGAGAAATATGGAGCAACTGAGAAAGGTTAAATATATGTCATGATTGTTTCCGATATTAAGGCATGACACAATTATGTCAAATTCGTCTTTCTATTATGAAATGTGGAGTTTAATTTTTGTTTTGGAATGAGTTCGTAACCATTGTGTCTAACCTTGTGAATTTGTGATGCAACAGTATACAGAGTAATAGAGTATGATACTCCGTAATTTGTGAAGGGATCTTGAAGGATGAGCGGACCCACAGACAATTGAGAAGGTAGAAAGCACCGTCGTTTTGAATGCGGCGACGATTCCCTCCAACACGTCATACATAATTACATAGAGCCGACACCTCCACGTTAGATTCTTTCTTGCCTCTCTTGCTGGTCAAATACAAGATTCTCCACCTTACATATAATATTAGGATACGAGCAGTACGGTCTACCACATCGTATATTACAGTATTTCTTTGGTACAAACGACATCGTATACTATAATGATAAGTTACGATCATTTTTAGGAAACAATTTGTTAGTACGAAGGATTTTTAATTTTTGGGGAATGTCAAAAGGGAAGAGTGGGAGAGCTAGTTTGAAATAAAGTGTTTTATAGTTTTACAAAAATTGCTGTTTATATGTTGAAAAACATACTTAAATAACCATTTTATTGTGTTGTTTAATTTGTTTATCACTTATTCACTTATAAAATATTTTTTGATAACCTTCGAATAAAAATAATATTATCAAGTAATTATAAACATTCACACTCAACCTTCGTTAATTCGCATAGTAACTATTACAACGCTAATATTTAAACATAAATTTATAATAATAATACTATCATGAGATGATTTTTTCAAAACTTATGAAAAGTTGTTTTGTAAACTTCATCATAATACTCTGAGTTTTACAGATACACCAAAATTTTCTTGGTGGAAATAATTAGGTTAGGTACCATGATGATGGCGGAAATTCTAGGAATTTATGAGCTTGTCATTATGTGTAAGATTCTTTTCTCTTGTTGCCAAGGACTTTTGGCTCCTTCCTTTGATCAAAATTGCAGGCGATATATTATTCGCTCTATGGCAGCTTCTCTTCCTTCAATTTTGTGGGTGAGATATTATTTAATAGTGAATCTCAAATTCATTCAAAGATCCGCTCATCCTATTATGTGGTAGGAAGAGCTTGCCTTGTTCAATGAATTTGCTAATTTTCACTCTTGATAATTAAACTAAAGAAATGCAAAGATGGAATGTTTAGGAAAAAAAGAGAGATTCTTGTATGTTAGTAGTAGGGAATAGGGATGTTAGTGGGGCGAGTATAGGTCAATCGGATACATGTTGTAGTCATGTGAGTGGTATGGCGGGTAAAGTACTAAAAGTTGTATCCGTAAAAGTACTAAGTCTATCATAGCTAACATTGCTAACGAGTAACGCATAACGCAATGATAAATCTAATAATCCCCTTCTACCTAAGATAGTCTGGGTTGTGGAGTGTAATTATCACACTTCATTTTCGTCCAGAATTGCAAAAAATGGATACATCACACGTTGATTAACGTGTGATATTGTCAAAAAATTAACGATGTTGATCATTTATACTCCACAATACTTTTTTTTTCTTTCTAGGAGGAACTATCATATAATGTAGGATTCTTAAATAGTTGTACTGTTAATTATTCACTTTCCTGTTCTTACTTGGCCAGCTAAAAAGTGTGCCTTACTGTTAGTCCATGATTGCATCAAAATGATGATGTTGTATATCCGATTATAGCTTCGATTCTTTACACCTTAATCCTCGTGACGCAAATGCCCATCCTCAGCAGCAAAATTTTAGGGTACCCCAGAGCCCAATGATAGAGATTCTCCGTAACAAAGGAGCTTGTGTTATGATTCCTTTTAATTGTACTAGTGATTGACTGATTGCATTGCTTCGCATAGAAACATTTGATGTGGTCCCTGGCTGAGTCACAGGTAGCCTTTTAATTTTGTTTTCCTTGGATTCCAGGGAGAGAGGCATTAGTATGCTCGAATGCTCCATCGCAAAAGATGATCCGTGTTCATTATGACTTCCGTATAGATACCGTCCATGTATTTTGTATATCTTCAGTGGGCTCCTATTTTATTTTGTAGTCAATTTTAAGCTTACCGTTCTTTTTTGTAAGCGCATTTGTTATTCATGATGAAAACAAATTTCAGAACAATATCGTCAACTCATCAGGCCCGGCCCAGAGGGGGGGAGGCTGGGCAGTCGCCCCGAGCCCACGTCTGGAAGAGGCCCACTCAGACCTAAAATTTGTATAAGAAATAAATATTAGAGTTATATGCATAATGCTCTTAGTGTTGCAATGGTATGAGTATTAGGTTGGCAACTAATATATGGTTCAAGCATCCCTGATTCAATTCTAGATAGCTACAATTTTGTTTCGAATTCCCAATACACCTATAATCTCTTTTTTTTTTTTTTTACTCTAATAGGGCCCATGATTTGCTATGTTTATGTTGTACTTCTAGCTCTAATTTGACTAGTCTTTTTTAATAATTTGCTCTTTATTCTTTATTAAACCTTTTATCCTTTGTTTTAGTTGGTTTCTAATTATTTTAAAATGAATAATAAACATAAACTTATCTTACCAATAATTTTTAAATTAAAGAAATATATGTCTTATAGTCCAAGACTCTACTAATTTAGTGCTTATTACTCTAGCCATGTTAATAAAGGAAGAATAATTAGTTTTTAACTCAATACTATTTAAATTAAATAATGTATTATTTGTTTACATTATTGGTCAACTAAAATTACATTGTTTACAACTTATTCATCCAAAAAAAAGAGGTGATAACCCCACTAAAAAATCTAATTTAATATATTTGTAAATGTTAAATAATTAGGGCCTTTATTTGGTACTTTGCCCCGGGCCCCGAAAATGTCAGGACCGGGCCTGCAACTCATTTGTGCAAGGGTGGAAACTTCAAGAGCCAGGACAGTAATACATGGTGAAATACAAGTCTCTAATGAATAAATGAAAATAAATAAAAAAATCCATGCAATATTTAGATCGTCAAATCACACACATAAGTACTTGATCTAATCAACGCTTAAGAGTAAGAAGATTGAAACCTATAACTTCTTAGTTAGAGTAATGAAGCTCTAACTGATGATTAATGAACAAATCACACACGGCGGAAGCTTTTTCACAACCTTCGTTATTTTATTATGTAAAAGTTCATTATACCCTCTTATTTCTATGTTTAATAGTCATACGCAAATAGAGAAGTTGAGATAGAAAAAGTCATTTAGTTTAGAACTCGAATCTCCTGTTACACAATCTCCATCAAATAATAATTATAGTTTAGTAATATTTTATAACATAATTGTAGCATTGTATGGTAAAATGTTGGCCCCAATAAAAAAATTGCCTCCTTGATCTATACGACTTTGCGTCTGAAATATATTCTGCAAACTTTGCGGTTAGTACGTACATATGTCTTTTGACCAAAATAAAAAAATTGTCTGGAGACACCAGAACTATGGAGCAGCCAAGCCAGGGCAGCGGACCGGAGTATATAGAAAGCATTCATTTTTCTCAAGTTCACCCCACTTTCAACAACCCTTCCTTTATGGAGTAACTAAACTTGTTCTCGTAGGCTGGAAGTCACACACCCTGATACCCACTATAAGAAAATGTGAATAAACAAAGAGGCAGGAGGCTTAGAGATAAGGAATCTAAAGATGCGTGGGGCACCTCTTGATGAATATCTCTCTCCTAAGATTTGGTTGCACATTCAGCAAGTGAGGACAATGAATTAGATGCTTCCCTTTCAATCAAATACTGTCCATCCATAAAGAACAAGCTTTTCCAGCCATCTGAACCAACCCCCCCCCCCCCCCCCCCGTCTCCTCCAAACACCAAACCGTAACGATTAACAAATATTTTATTAGTGCTAACTCGGTCCATTAACACAAATTAGCAAATCCAGTAAGCGTGGCTCTAAGTTAAGATTAGACGGTCTTATACATGTCATTTTTGGACTTAAAGTGATCAATATAACCACTTTAAAGCCATACAATTTAATAGAAAATAACCACTTTAACTCAATTGGGGACCATGTTTAATTTTAAGTCTATATTAGACCGTTTCTTTCAATAACTTGTAAAAGTCGTATATGGCTCGTGTTTAGAAGGTGATAATGTGACATGATAGCATGATGGCTAGTAATCTAGTATGGCAGTAGTCTAGCATGGCACAGGTGTGAGCCAATCATGCGGGTATGAGCCGCGTATATGGTTCTCGTTTCGGCAAGAAAAATAGCGCGCGCCCACATGAACACGACACGAGACACGAGTATGTATCCATATTTGCTATTGTTGTCACTTGTATTATGTTTGATATTTGTACGCTTCTATTTAATGGTTCATTTGCAGTGTATAGCATTGTTATACAAGTTTAAAATCCCATAAAATATGTAGTAAAAAGGCTTGGTGGATATTTATATGCATCATCTAATGATTGTCTTAAAAACAAAAGAATAACCTGAGTATAAAATTGATTCATGAGCTCAGAGGTATAAAATTGAATGCCTTTTGAATTTCTGTCTTAGTAAAATATAATAAATATTCCTTGTGGTATCCAGAATAGTAAACATGTTTAAGCTCTCCCAACTTCATTAGTAAAAAATATGAAATTTAGATTGTTACAGTTAGACTTAGAAAGGTGTATACATATTGAAATTTTTTTATAAAAAATGTATATAATTGAGAGAAAATTCAGGTTCAATAATTGTCCTAAAAACTCTAAACCACACCTATATTAATACACAAAGGAAATTGTATATTGGGATAATCATTTTCCAAATAAGAAATATATGGTATTATTTAATCTATCTATACAATATTGTGAAAACTCGTCCAAGCAGAGATAATGTGTCACGTCATCTTTCACAACATCCCGCCACGTCATCGTGTCTATTAATTACAAGTCCCCCCCCCCCCTCTCTAATTGTTAAATACATATAAATGTCAAATAAATATAGTCTTATGATAATAATGACACCAACAAAAAAAATTAGTAATAAACCCTATTCTTTAACGTAATGTACTATGAGTGCCTATTGCCATTAATATTTTTTATTTTTAAACTACAAAACTTTATGCATGGAAAAACAAGCAATATAACACAAATAAAAACATTTTTTCACATTTAATTTTACAACAACAAATGACTATCATAGATATATGTATATATGCTTAATTCTTACATAAATTTAAAATAAAATAACTTTGTCATGACATATCTACCATCAAATAATATAAAAAAGTCACGATTTTGCGGGCATCCTCAGGTCCTAAAACTAGTGGACTTTTCTAATGTGTGCCACCATGGCATATATTAAACAACAATTTATGGCATGATAAATCTTTCACTTACATGAATATATAACCTAACTTAATATATATTTCATTGAACAGTTTATAGTCCACTGAAAAAACAAATAAAAAATAAATCAAAAAAATGTTAATTAGTTGTCAACCCAAACAAGAACATTCTAACATATTTCCTAGACAATGTTGTTTTTTTCCTTTAAATTTTTCCCCTCTATTTATTTTGGAAAACTCACCCCAACAACCTAATTTTTAAATATCATATGACAAGATAGAATGATAATATGGTACTTCTCACATACATAAAAAAAAAAAAGAACTCTTAAATCATCTTTTTACAAATTAAAAGTGAAGAGAAAGAATAAAGTATCTAACGTTTATTGTACTTGAAGAAAAATAAAGAAGAAAGCATTCCAATCCTATATGGACACCGAGAAATAAGTTAGAATCAAACTTAGAGAGTTTTTTTTTTTTTTTTGTATGAAAGCAACTCGCAGGACTTCTACAAAATTTTCTTGCTTATAAAATAAATAAGATATTTACATTTGTTGAAAAAAAAATCACAGTTTTTTTTTTTAAATAAGTAATTTTTTTTATACAAATAGAAAATAAGGGTGCAAGTGTTATCTTAAGACTGAAAAAATTCGAAAAAATTTTCATTTGTATGTTTGATAGTTATTTGATTATTTTCTTGGTTTTTATCAATGTTATTAAGTACGATATTAGACACTTATATTATACGAGTTCAAATTATTAATTAAAAGATAGTTGTGACAATCAGTAAGACCATGGAAATCTAGAAACCATAAATATTAAACAAGGAGATTTGGTAGAATTCTTGAGTTCCTTTTATAAAAAATAAAACTCTTAAATCATCTTTTACAAAACAAAAGGGAAGAGAATAAATAAAATATTTCTATTTATTGTATTTAAAGAAGAAGAAAAATTCCAATCCTATGTGGACACCATCTTAGGAAGCAGCTAGTCTTGGAAGAGACCGTCTACTTTTATTATAAAAGTAGACCTAGCCTTGTTGGCCCAATAAAGGCATATAAATCTACAACTCAATTTGGGCTTGTAGAAGCATAGTAAAATTTACCTTGTAAAGAGTTAGTCTACTTTTATGATAAAAATAGACAGTTTCTTCTAATAATTTATGCTTAGGCAATAAGTTAAATCCGAGCTTAAAGTGGGAATAAATTTAATTTTTGACCTTATATTAAGAAATCATTCTTTCATAGTCATAAATTCTAATTTTCCATAGTTTCTAAATATTCAAGTACATTTCTAAATCAAATAAGGTTTATGTTCAAGTACACAATAGCTTAGGTGTCCCACGCAACTAAAGGTGGGAGTGGGATGAATATTTTTAGTGGTTTGGATTTGAATTTGTCAATTGAATAGGTTATAGGAGAATTTGATGTTTGACCTACGAAACCATGGCCAATCTTCGTGTTCTATGTAACACAAATTGACTCCTTAGTGCTTAGCATCATTATAAAATAAGAAAACCAACAAGCGTCGCCTAACTTGGATTCTTAAGTGCTTCATAATCCAACTAAATGATGACTACATGTGTAGTGATATACACAACAAGAATAATTCTATATGTTCCATCACTTTCAAAAAAAAAAAAAAGATCAATCTAGGAATTTAACATAATAACAAAGTCAGGATAAACAATCGAAAGCAATACATTGTATGTGTGACTGTGTTGTGACCATTTGTGAGCTTTATCAAGTTGGGGAGATGTAAAGAAGAGATGCAACCCAAAATTGACAATAAGTTTTGCATATACAAGTTTTGGAATTTATTTATTACGGAGTATTTTTTTTGGTTGGGAATGAGTGCACAAAGTTGCTGATAAGAATTGAACTCCCAACCTTATGAATGGGCTAAGAGAACTATAACCACTTGAGCTAGTTCTTTTCTTATATAAATAAATTTATTTGGCTTAGTTATTGATTTTATCATGAAAATTATTTGATTTGCAAGGTTTAGGATTCACGCCTTGGTTTGTACATTTGTTAATTTCATTCTCTATGAATTGATTTATTTTTATTTAGTTCCCCTAGACTATTAACAACTTACTCCCCAATCACGAAACTTGACAATATATCAATTTGATATATTTCCTAGAATGCATAACAAATAATGATTAAACAATCTAAATCAGAAGTATTAGCTGGAATACCGTATATGACAACCCCATAACAACAAACGGTGTTTTGAAGGAACAATTACAAATTGTGTTAGTAACACTAAGTATGATTAAACAGCACATACAAGAATATAAGCAAGTAATATAAATCAGAATATTTGATGAAGATAAATTTAATGTTATTTTGATGAGTTGAGGAAAAGAATAGATTCATGAATAGAAGAGTAAAAGAAATGTGAGTAAAAAGGGAAGGTAGAATATAAACAGGGAAAAGTAGTACATAGGGAGTACATTAAGAGCAAGTATACATACGGAGTAGGAAAGAATAAAAAAGCAAATGTGAGGAGAGAATAATAGAAAAAAGGAAAAACACGAAACCGTAGACGTGTGGTGTGAAAAATCGGGAATGCGCAACAAAAACAGAATCTTCGCGTTTCTCTCTCTCTCTCATTCCTTGGTTTCATTCATGCCCACCTTTCTTTCTCAACCACTCCCCTCATATTCATTTCTCTCTCTCTCTCTCTCTCTCTCTCTCTCTCTCTTTGATTCCTGATTCCATTCTCTCTCTCTCTCTCTCTCACACACTCATCGATTCATCATCTCTTCATTTATTTATCATCTTCCTCACTCCTCTCTTATTCCTCTCTTATTCCCCTATTAGCTTTCATTTCACTTACACATAACAAAACATCATCATCATCATCATGGGTTTGATATGCCCTGAGCTTAGTTTAGATTTGAAGCCCACTTATGTTTCCCAGACCATCAACGGCTTCCTCAAACAACTCTCCATGATCGGCAATGTTTCCGAGAGATTGGATGAACTCGATGACTTTGTCCGCAGATTAGAGGACGAGATGTGCAAGATTCAAGTCTTTAAACGCGAACTCCCCCTTTGCATGCTTCTCCTTAAAGATGGTCCCTTCCTTTCTCTCTCACATTTCCATTCATTCATATATATATATATGTTTTTTGATCGGAAGATTGTGTGAAATTTGTTTTATGTTCATATATATATATATATATATATATCAACTGTCTTAGTATGTGTATATTCTCAACATGTTACAAAATCTGTTGTTTTAATTTGCACAGCGATTCTAGTTTTAAAGCAAGAAGTGACAGAGTTCAAGACCAAAAATGCTCATCAGCCAGTGTTGGAGGAGTTTATTCCATTGAAGAAAGAATCATGCTTTGAAACCACCCAAAACACTAAACAAGAGGCATCTGGAAGGGACAAGAAGAACTGGATGAGCTCGGTGCAATTGTGGACGCCTAATTCTCCAAACAAAATCCATACCCAACCCCTTGCTTTGGATACTCCAAAGGTACAATATTTTTAAGGCCACTAATATTGACTATAGAGTAGTTCATAATCTGAGATTATCTGTTGGATGGTTCTGTTTTTCTTATGAGTTTCTAATTTGCAGGCAGATGATAAACTAACAAGTAAAATTAGGTGTGGTGATGATGTACCCCATGAATGTGATCCCAGTAAAAATAGACCAGAAGCAAATGAGTTCTTGCCTATGATGCATACATACCCCACTTTCCCGGAAATGAGGAGGACAGTAGACAAGGAGGATGCAAGTGTTCCAGGACTGTCTTTGCTGGTCCCTGGATTGATCAAACATCCCAAAGACCACGAGTCTATTTCTAGGCCATTGGGTTCCAAACTTGCAGGAGCCAGGATTTGTAGTTCCTCCTCCCCTGCCTCGAATGGACGGCCCTCGCATGCGCTGCCCACTTCCCGGAAGCAGAGAAGATGCTGGTCACCTGAATTGCACCGCAGATTTGTCGATGCCTTGACACAGCTTGGTGGTCCTCAAGGTAGTTTTCAAAGTTCATACTTTGTCTGTTGCCATTTGCTCTGATCTCTCTGATGAATGTACTAGCTTTGATTTCAGTGAGGCTCTACATAATCAGTGGTTGGCTCTTGTGTTCTTCGTATACAAGTAACATGTCATGACCATACTTTGGCATATGCATGTTGAAATAGGCTAGTGTTTGAGAGTATGTTCTTTGAGATTGTGAATTTTTTTTCATGTGTCTATGCCCACTTCTTATCCGCGGTAATGGACTCCTTGAAATGCCTGACTGTTTTAGGCTGAAGGGGGCAAGACAATGTAATTTAAAGGGTGGATTTCAATTGAATAATTGAGCATAAATGTGTAAAAGGGTAGGGGATATCATCTTTGGTTCTGGCCATTGGTGGCATGGTGCTGCCATGTACTTGGGGTTTTGTTTCGTCTTGAAGGTGTCAAGGGTTAGCTGTTTTTCAAGGACCTTATAATTCATGTCTATTAATTGCAGTTGCCACTCCTAAACAAATCCGGGAGCTGATGCGAGTTGATGGGCTTACCAATGACGAAGTGAAGAGCCATTTGCAAGTGCGTTTAGATCCCTTTAACTTGTTTCTGAACTCTCACATTTGTTTTATGCTCTTATGAAGAAACAGAACTAAGATACTCTCCCTTACTTGTATGCAGAAATACAGACTTCATACTCGACGAGTCCCAAATAATTCAACTGCCTCAGCGAATGAAACTGGCAATGGTTTGACGGGCTCATGGGCAACTCAGGATCAGTACAGCGAATCCTCGAAACCAAGCAGCTCGCAATGTGGTTCTCCTGAGGGTCCCCTCCAGTTTCCTGGACGTACAACAACTGGTGGTGATAGCATGGAGGATGATGATGAGGAGGAGAAATCTGAAAGCTAATCTGGAAAGAGGATGTACACAGACCGGGCAGCAATGATGTATAGGCAATGTAATCGTTCGTATCTACTACTACGAATCAAATTTTGCAGATATTATGACCAAAAAAAATCACATTGAGGACTTCTGATAGTAGTGATGTTAATTACCATAATTATCAGGAGTACAAGAGAGAGTGTAAACGGGAGGGGTATGGGCTAAATTTTGCAGGATTAGTAGTTCCCTTGGATCGTGTTCTGTACTTGTGAGTCTGTTTTTCCATTTAATCGCGGCATAATTTCAAGGTCCCGGTGTGAACTAGAGCTAGTGTAAAAGTGCTTCAATTTACAGAAACAGTTGGGCGAATCATGTGTTGGTGAACTTTTGTCTCGATCATGAATTCGTCCAGGCCTGAATTGCTTGCCTTGGCAGAAACGTTTCGATTCCGTCAAGTGAGGACTGTAGATATAAAGCACATGATTCTCTGATCCTGGATGAATGTTTTTGTTTGTTTCAGAGCTGTATCTATCACATGGCTTTTCTTCGAGAGTTTGAAAAAAAAAACGTGAGATTGTTCACATTAAATATCTGATACGGAGTAACACTGAATTTCTGATGAGCTTTTTGTATCGTCTAAGAGCTAAGATTATAACATACTGTAGATTGATTGAGGAACACAAATTATAGCCTCGCCAATACCAAGAGGACACCGTCATTGTCATGGGTGTCTTTTCCGTTGGATAATTTTGTGGATTGAAAGTTTCCTTTTAACACTGGAGACGGAGATAGAGTGAAATGGAAATTCTTATCAAACTAATTTCAATTATCGCAACTCGCAAGTAAGAATTGAGGATCAGTTAACCTTTGAGGTTGTAAGTTATACAAACAATAGATAAGAATGTGGCACAACATCTAAAATGGATAGATGACACCAAAGAAATTTATTGACTCAGTAACACATACTACCTAGTATAAGATTGTATAGTTTCTTACTTAAGCTTAAACAAATTTCACTTTTCAAGCTTAAAGCAAAAAAAAAAAAAAAATACAATTTGAAAATGAATTTACAGTTTAATAGTGTCATTTTTTACATTCCGATTTATAGTGATCACTATTTACAATGTCGACAAAAATGTTATTTTAGTTCAATTCCTTCTCTTTTTATTAAAATTATATTGTCTTAATGTCTTTTATGCATTTTTTTAAACACCTTTTAATTTGTCGGAAAAACTGTTTAGGTCTCTTTTCACGTCACTATATATAGAAAAAAGGTCTCTTTCCCGGGGAAAAACACCCAAATCTAGAACCAAATACAAAGCTAGAGAGAAAGGGGGGGGGGGGGGGGAGCTGTAAAAACAACTAAACAAGGCATTGGAAAAGCTTTGGTTCACGACCACTAATATAGTACTTTTTGGTTAGTCAATATGCTATATTCAATCCTTGTGTCGAAGGGCTGAATTTGGGCTCTCGCATCAGATTCTCATTTCTCAGTACTATCAATTTTTCAAGATTCAGCCGAACGTTATTTTATCAGCTTAGAGAAAGCATTTGAAGAAGTCAGTCTTTCGGCTTTTAATCAAGTCAATGAACCAAAAGAACTCGCTCATAAGAGCTCTCTTACGACCAATCATGTGATTGGGAGTTCAATTCTTATCAGCAATATTGTGCGCACATTACAGACCCAAAAGACACAAAAAAAAGAGTAAGTAAAGGACCGTACTAGGTGCAACTCACAACTGTAATGATATAAGTCCTTATAATTATTATCTCATTCTTTTTACTAATTCATGATTCATCTTTAACTAACGTAACAGATTTTGTATTTCTGCTAAGTTTTAAGGCTGGTGTCTTGAGATGTTTCAAGATTGAGAGCAATATTTGGTCGGAGTTTATTTCTTATTATTTTTTGTTATAAAATGTGTACAGTTCTAATAAGAATCGAACTCATTATGAGGTTGGTGAAAAAGAGTTCTAGCCACTTCTGCTATATTTGGTCGGAGTTTATAAATGTGATATTTACATAAACAATACTCCCTTAGTCCCTTATTATGGAAATGTATATTATCGAGGACTAGAAGGTAATCTAGGAGTGAAAAAACAGCAGCTAAGTAGAAAGAGAGAAACACATACTCATAGAGACAGTCATAGGAACGCAAGTTCGGTGAAGAAGTTTAGAAAAAGAATGGTAAAATGAAATGCATGACAAACCAGTCACTCTCACAAAGATTAATAATGGATTAATGGAGAAAGAGAATCTTTAAGACAAGATATAGTGAGCCTACCAAAAGATAAGGGCCCATGCAATGATCCAATAAAACTTGGAATGGTGAAACATGTGACTGAAAATGATGGGATCTCCTAAGTCCTACCGTTACCTCTGTTTTTATTTTTGCTTTTACATTCCATTTCTTTGTGCTCCTAATTTGGGAATGTGCTTTTTTTTTTTTATTTTTTTAACAAATTCCATTTTATTGTTTCTGATTGTTTTTTTTTTAGATATTTTTAACTGTTCATTTTTCAGAACTTTTTTCTTATTTTTACCGAATTTGAATGATTCGATAGCAAACTTTAGTGTAACTGTTTTCTTATTTTTTTAAAGTTGTATGAAACTCTCCTCTTGTCTCATTAATTTGTACCATCTTTTTTTAGCATGTATTAATTTGATATTTTTTGGTGTAAATTTGCGTGGAACTTTGATCATTAATAATTCATGATAATCGTTATTAAATTTTTATTAATAAAATTTTATATTATATAGTATATTTTTTTCAATAATAACCCTTGAGTTATTAAAAGTCCAAATATAAACATAGATAATGTAAAAAATGATATAAATCTATTAAGACGAACACACTATATTGAATTGAAGGATGACATTTTTATCTATAATCTATAATATATACTAAAACAATAAACTTTAGTTTAAGAAAATAACAATTATGAACTCGTATATATAGTGAGGTGGTCGGAAATCAAATGGTATGGAGATCACTTATTATATAAACACATCTATATCTATACTATCATCTAAAAAGCGAAAAAATTCACCATTTGAGGACACGTGGCACACAATTTAATGGATATTTAAGAATGAAAAAAAATATAATTTATTATTTTGTTAAGTAAAACATCTAGAATTAGATAAATTGTGTTCACCTTTCATATTCCTCCAATCAATAGTCTGTTGGTCTTCATAATATAATTAGTTACTTATAACTTAAATGCTCATATTTATTAGTTGATTATACACATCTTCTTATTGACTTCTACCCTCCCTTCTTCTTATAACGATCATTCTTCATAATCTATGCATATGGACGAACCTCTAACAAGGTATTTTTCCAAGCTATATGTAGTTTATTCTTGGTGTTGTTATATTTAAAATTTACAATTTGTAATTATATATTATTTGTTGAAAATATTATTGATTTTGGTTGTTCCTGTACATCGAAATCTAATAATCAATTATTTGATTTTTATAAGTATTTTGATTGAATTTTTAAACGTAAATAAGTAAACTTATCTATTTGCTTATGAAAACATATGCACATTATTGGAAAAATATATTAAGGTGTATAGATATTTTATTTATTAAAATATTTAATATTCATATCAATCCATGCATTGTATGGGTTAAAAAACTA
>CAAKMY010037602.1:0-14850 GCA_901111285.1 Corrigiola litoralis
GCAGCCGCGCATGTGTTACAACACTATCAAAAATGACATGACTATGTACAAACAACTCCCTCTCCCTATTCCCTTCCCCTTTGCGCATGAGAAGTAAAATTGTTTTCCACTAAAATTAAGTTTCAAAGTATACATGTAGCATGAGTGCTACATTCTATCTGAAAGGAGCTTGAAGATCATATGTTCATTTCCAACCACAAGGGTAGCCTTAACAATGACAAAGCAGTTTGACCAGTAATCACTCAATGCTCAACATCTTGAGTTCTACAATAATTGTCCAGGGATTATTTTTGGAGATGAAAACTAACTCATTAATTTTAATGTGAATCAGAAACATCAAAATTCATATCAAAGGATTGAATTTATGAGCTCTAGCATTTAGGCCTTATTCCAGACATTGATATTGTCAATCAGTGTTGCAGGGGCAATTTTGTTCCTTGTTGTGTTAATTTTATTATCGCAAGCGCATAGAACAATGTAGCACGAATACGGGTTGAACTCTTGGAAGGTGGAATCAAGCACTAGTCTTTCTTAAATTATGAACAAGTTACACGAGTAATGAAGAGGTGGATTATCAACTACTGAACTAGAAACTAAACTAATGAACACAATCTATTCGAAGAACCTCTAAGAATAGTATCCCTACTAGCGATATACATGAGTATGAA
The DNA here is from genome assembly GCA_901111285.1 of Corrigiola litoralis. Classification (NCBI taxonomy): domain Eukaryota; kingdom Viridiplantae; phylum Streptophyta; class Magnoliopsida; order Caryophyllales; family Caryophyllaceae; genus Corrigiola; species Corrigiola litoralis. The sequence goes on from CAAKMY010037602.1 coordinate 669, forward strand.
ATCAATCCCCTTATCCCCAATTTACTAGCTAAGTTCCTATGTGAGATTGGTGTTCCCTAATTCATTACCTAAAGTCCACTTTCGAGGTAAATTAGGCCTTTCTAACGCTAATGAACCAACACCAAATAATTCCCAACTAACAAATCAACTATTCTCATAGATTGAATGCTAGTCACTAGCTACCCCCTTCGCAATTACGACCTTAACTTTCGCTGGCGATCATAACCAAAAGTATCTAAACTCTATTTCTAGATGGAAAGATGATAAGCCCAAGTAATGACTAGAACAAGGGAAATTAACAAGTATGAGAATAGGGGAAAATCATCTAGACATACATCATGATCATGTTAAGGTTCAACTACCCCTAAACTAAGAGACTACTCACTAATTAAACTAAAAGCAATAACTAAAGTATGAACAAACATAATTAAAATGAATAAAAGAAGAGAAGGGAGGAAACTTAGTCTTAGATTATGGAAAGATGAACCAAGTCTCAAGCCATGACAATGGCTAACTATATGTGACTGCCAAAAGTCACGTACAAAGTTAAATAATAAAAACTAACGTGAAAAAATAACGTCTCAAAGTCCTTTGATGTTCTAGCAAATGAAAGGTAGTCCTTTCAGATACTAGTTACGTGGGATTAGTAAATTTCCCACCCAATATAAAAGAGCGGCAATTTGGACAAAGTTTGTGCTTAGTCTCTTTGTGTTTGTGGCCATCTGATAAATTATTAGAAAGGATCAACAGCCCCAGCCCGATTCACGTGAAATGATCACTAGCAAAATAGAAAGCTGCCAGCTAGTTTAATAATGATTGGACTAGACTTTGCTTGGGCCAATTAATTGATTTGGCCGGTCTCTTGTTATGGGACATTGGGCTGCTACTCCAATATATCAGCTTGATTAGCTTCCTTCTTCCATTTTTCTCTTTATTTTTCCAACTGCAATTAATATTCGTCTTTCTGCACAAAATTTATAAAGTGCTGCGGTAAATCGCTCTATGATAAAATATTAAATGAAATATGCAGTAAAGAGCTCAATAGGTATTTAAAATGGGAAATAACTATATATTAAATATAGGTAAATTATTCACTTCACATTCCTTCACTATAGGCTTGTTCTTAGGTGAACCATGTCAACTTGGATGACATTTAAAAATCTTGATCTCAGCTTTAATTACCAAGAGATATTATGTCATATGGTTAAGAGACAGGCAAAATATGGCACTTTGAAACTGCCACAGTGAAGAGCACAACAAGGATGTTGACATGTTTGGACATTACTAGGTGAAGTGACATTTTTATGTGTAATATGACACCTTACGTTCATTCTCTTTTTGACATGCTAAGAAAGAGTTAAGAAGGTCATGTGATGATTCATCATACAAGTAATGCTCAAAATGACAAGGAAATGGCCAAGAGTGAAAGAAGGACCACATGTTACGGTCAATGAAAGTGGCACTATCTCCTCTCTTTTCAACTTTTTACGAGCTGCATTTATGGCTGCAAGGACCACTTCTTTTGGACGACTCACATAGCTTGGAGAGTAAGTAGCTAAGAAGATACAAATGATGGGAGCCAACTATCATAAAGTTTTACCTTTGTTTTACCTTTTCTAATTGTAACCTTTATTCGGTTAGGCCAGCTGGCACAGAGAGAAAGAGACAAAGCCCTCAGTAAGGGAAGAGGGCCGGTACTTTTACTAAAAAGGCCACAGTAAGTAAGTAGTGGTTTTTCCTCATTCTGCCTGCCTAGTAGTTCATTTGTTGTTTGTTTATATAAGGCATAACATTCTCTTGTAAAAACATAGGCTTTGATGAATACAAAAACTTGAGAGAAAACTTTGCACTTTTTTTTCTTGGAACCTTAGTCAAATTATTATTTAAGAATACATGTTGGGTTCTTGAGTATGGCCTTAACCGTTGTGTGCGCAACAAGTTAGAAACTTAATTTACCTTTGTGGAGGTGAGTTTTCTCATATCCATTTTATTTAGGATTTTTTCATGTTTAGTGCCCCGTGTTTTTGGCTAATCCAAGTTTGGTACCCTATATTTTAGGTAATCCAAGTTCAGTGCCCCAAGTTATCAATATGATCCATGTTTAGTGCCCTTGCACAGACGACGATAACTTTTTGGGTTAAAATGCTCATGTGGATCCCCAAAAAGAATGAAAATTTACGAAAAATCAAGAAAAATCACAAAGAAAATCGAAAAATTGACTAAAAACACGAAAAATTCCCAAATAAACATAGTAAATCAAAAAATATCCAGATAAATCACTAAATAAATCCTAAAAAAAATTCCATAAAATTGACTACACATCTAAAATTTTGAAATATAAAAAAATTCCTAAAAAGAAATCAAATTTCCAAAAAATCCCAAAAATTTCTAGGAAATCACAAAAAAACCTCAAATTTTATAACGTACACAAATAGTTCCAAAAGAAGAACATTCTATAAAAAATACCCGAAAAATATAAAAGCAAAATTCTAGAAAAAAAATGTTTCCAAAAATAATCTGAAAACTCCAAAAGATTCCCTAAAATTCTAAGGCATTCAATCGACACCTTCCATGCGTGAAAGTTTGTGTTTTCTTGCATATCAAAAGATGTTGTCTTGTCATGAACTTGAATTTAACATCCAAAAGAAAAAAGAAAACAAAGAGACCAAAGAACAAAAATAAACATAGACTAATATGTACCTTAGAATTATTACTTGTACTTACACACATGAAAGGTGTCGATTGCTTGGCGAATGTTTGTGAGGAATAGTTTTTTAGAACACAAGCCATTGTTAAGAATTTTTTTGACTATCTAGGGGTTTTCGGGAATTTTTTAGAATTTTTTTGGAACTCTTTGTGTTATTTGGGTTGGACTTTATAGGATTCTTTATGATTTCTTAGAAATTTTTGTGAATTTTCTTTCTTTTTTAAAAATATTTTTGTGAGTTGTATGGAAATTTATATAATTTTAAGAAAATATATAAATTATTTTTTTGTTAATTATTTGGATTTTTTTTTGTTATTTCTCTAGAATTTTTGTGATTTACTATAATTAACTAATTGGAATTTAAGTAATTTTCTGTGTTTATATTATTTTTATTTGGATTTTTTTATGATTATTCGTGTTTTTAACGGTAGAAGTTAACATTGTCTTTGCGCAGGACAGTAAACATGGATTTTATTGAAAAGTTGAGGCACTGCACTTGGATTATCCAAAACATAGTGCACCGAATTTGGATTATCCCAGAACACAGGGTAACAAATATGAAAAAAATCTTTTATTTATATTTGTTGAACCTCAATTAATCTGACCCTTTAAAAACAAAAACCACAAAAAGAAAGACCCTTATTTACTTTGTTTTTTGTTATACTTTAAAATCAGTCAAAACTTAAGTCTTCCGCAAAGTTTTTGTTGCATTTTGTATGTGGTGGCTTATTGGATGGCAGTTCAATCAGGGCTATTGTAAAATAGCTTCTCTCCAATAAAGACTATCGGAAAATTGTTTTTGGAGATCGTTTCACCTATAAGGTGGCATTTTTTGGTGACGGTGATTGAGTAGAAGCCGGTGATTGGAAAGCAGTTATGTATAGGATTGTTTTTTCTTTGCCTTTTGTGTGATATGGTAACATAATACCATTCACTATATCATAGTGATTCACCTAGCAAAGCTCTTGATGTTACTATAAATTTTAAGCGAAGAGGAAAGCTATACAGAGAACTCAATTGTTATCACCATGGGGAACACTAAAACGGGCATGAATAGGGAAAGCGACAGCTAAATAATTTGTAAATCAACTTAGGATAAAACAAGGAGCAAAATTTATATATCCGAGAGGATATTAATCATAGTTGTCCGTGCTTTGCACATTGCTTCAAGTGGCTTAGCCTTAGGCATGGTGAGACCAGAACCTTCAACTAAGTCGACATTCTTTTCATCAACCTTCTCCCAATCAAAGCATTGGATCAAAGCGGCCAAATTCAATGATATAACCTTATTAGCAAGCGAAGCCCCAGGGCATGATCTCCTCCCTAGCCCAAACGGCACCAATGTCGTTTTGTAGTCTTCACTCTTGACGTAATCAAACCTCTCAGGCCGAAAGCTCAATGGTTCCTCCCACAAAGTCGGGTCCCTGTGAATAGCCCATGCATTGATCATCACCATTGTGCCCTTGTCGATATTGTATCCTGCAATGGTACAATCCTCGGACGCCTCGTGTGGTAGTAGAAGTGGAGCTGCTGGGAAGAGTCGAAGTGTTTCATTGACGATGTTGTGGAGGTAAGGGAGCTTAGGGAGGTCCGATTCATCCACTAGTCGATCTCTGCCTATGCAACTACTTATTTCCTGTCTTGCTTTTTCGAGCACATCAGGATGGTTTATCAATAACGATAGTGCCCATTCCATTGTAACAGCTGATGTATCTGTTCCCGCTGCTAACATTATCTGCATTTATATATACAAGTAATCTGGTTATCAAACATCCTAAATAATCATTTTGTAGAAAATGAAGAAATGGCTGTCAAACTGAGCACTTGTGTCCTCAAATTCGCATTGGTTCTCTGCAATGAATATTATGTGAGAGGACTAACTTGATGGATGATTAGGTTGGCAAGTTTGATGTTTTAGTGTTTGAGTTGTGTTTGGTGGTGAGTGGAAGGAGAGAATTAGTGAGAATGTTGTATATATGAATTGCTTGAATTTTTTTCATGTGCTACATCTCAAGGTAGGCATGGCTATTTATAGCCTTACAATGGTAGCTTCTAGATTTACATTAGTACTAGATTAGCTTAGGTAATTCTAGAACAAACAAGATAATTTCTTACACTATGTTCTTAAGAGAATTCACTACTAGATTTTTCTAGATTAATATATTTTCAACATAACTCCACCAAAAGTCTAACCTAAAGCTGATAGTTCTGGCTTAATCATCGTTTATATCCTAATATCATCATTTCTCATGAAATGTTCAATTTATAGACACAACTACATAATTGTCCTTACCATTACAATCCCTTTGATGATTTGATCAGAGTAGTTTGGAGGGTCCATCTCCTGAAGATCCAGCAGTTTGTAAATCATGGCCCTGTTTTCATCCTTATTGTCATTTCTATTTCTCCTACATTCTTCAATTAGACCATCTAGTAAAGCATCCATCTTATTCCTTACGGCAATCATCCTGCCTTCCATATTCCCATAATCAAACCACCTTAAAAATGGGAAGAAATCCACTGGATTCGACGCCACACTTAGTTCAAACAAATCCCTCACAATTCCACGAAACGCCTTAGCTTCTTCTACACCTTCTGTTCCAGCTCCAAAGTATCTCTTCCCTGTTATCATTCTCAGAACAATGTTAAAGGCCAGCTCAGAAAACTTGGACTTCATTTCCACTTTAACAAAACCATCTTTCGCAGTCCCAAACAAGTCCTTAACAAGGTGCCTCATCTCGTCATCTCGGACCGAACTCAGCAAATTCAACTTAGTGGTTGAGAAGAACTCTAGGGTGGTAAGGCGCCTAAGGTGCCGCCAAAGCGGTCCATATGAAGCAGTTCCAAGAGTGGTCCACTCATAGTTGAAGTGCTTTCCGGAACGACGTCGTGGCCTATTGGCAAGAATGATATCCGTTTTGGTGAAGCATTCTTCTACAATTGTTGGAGATGATATCACAACAACAGAGACGAACCCAAGTTTTAAGGAAAATATGGGACCATATTCAGCGGCAAGTTCTTTAAAAGTTCGGTGAAGGGGTTGTTTGAGCAGATGGAGGTGACCTATTACGGGTAGTGATGATGGACTTGGTAGCAGATTTTTACGTCTGTACTTTGTAAGTGCCTTAAATTTTGTAAGGAGGAACAAGAGCAATGTCAAAGTGATGATATACTTCCATATTTGGTCCATTATCTTGCTTTAATATATGATTGCAGGTTCTAGTGTTGCTTAAAGCAAAAAGTTGGATGATAGAAGAGTGGTTGTAATGTTGTACTTCTGTAGCTCTGTGGAATTGGTGATATATATGTACAAAGATAATTAAATACTTTAACTTTGGTTTTGGCAAACGTAGACATTTAACCCAAACATCAGTAATGCTGTCAATGTATCATGCGAGAGTTTGGTCGGTAGACTCATCCATTGATGTTTAGCAAATAGTTATGGTGTGATATTGTATTCTTGTGGATGGGAAAGAAAACAAGCACATGTGATGAAACTCGATTTCCCACGGTATGTTCCAGAAGAGGGTTTCGTAATGAAATACTTTCCTCATTTCTGCTGAAGCAAAAATGATTAGTTGATTACTGACCTTAATCTTGACTTTTGATACATTTTAGCCATGAAGTAACAAACACTGCAATTGAGTATCCAAGGCTCTCCATGCATGACATATAGTCGAATACGTCCTCTATGTTGATGGTGTTATTAGCACATCAAGACGCAGCACACCACACACTTACCAATCATGGTCTGGACTCTGAATTGATAAGAATCAAACTGAGCACTAGATGTCAATCCTTGCTGGAATCATAGATACTCACTTTGTGGAGGTTGTTAAATAAACTTTATTATTTTGCCTTTGAGCCTCATTTGTCAATTAATTTAATGGACTCAATAAAGGGGTTTTTTTTTTTTTTTTTTTTTGGTGCTTGCATTACATAAGAGTCTTGATTTACAACTTCTACACCACCTTAATTCGTGGCGTCACAATGATCTCCGACTCTCAGTCGCTTTGGTAAATGTTTGTGCACAAGCTACAACGTCAACTGTTGTAAGGTTGTTACTTACACAAGTACTGTTTCCTATAATCTTTGGTCAGCTGGTAGCTATTGGGTGTAGCAAAGTTCAAACATACTTGTTTACACCAATTCATTGAATGAATATTTCACATGTGCTCGAATTTAACAGAGGTCATGGTGGGAATTCCCAACCCTGTATAACGTTTTCTGATGTTCTATCCTGTATACAATTTGATATAATCATATGACTATGTACAAATTCCTCCCGCTAGCCTTTTTGACCTAAACACCTCCCCCTCCCCCTTCACGTGAGAAGGCAGTTGCCTTCCCACAAAAATCAAAATTGTTTATATGTAACATGAGTGCTATACACTTTCTTTGAAAAGAACTTGAAGATCATATCATCTTTTCAAACTTATCAAGCTTCTTCACTCTTTGCATGGACCTGATAAGCAATGTCAAGAAAACGCCTGCAACAAGACATGCCGTGTTTAATAAAGTGATATGATGAAACTGGAAACAGGAAATGAATGTGAGATAAAGGTGGGGGACTATACCTGCACCAACAAAAGAACCATTAGCGACAATTTGACTTCCTTGGGCATTGAAAGTGACCCCCAGGTTCAGGAGGGTACCACTTAGAACTGTGTACATGGTTGCCATTTGCAATATTGTTGCCTTCCGTGCAGCTCTTTCAGACTAACAAAAGTGGATTTTGCGTAGAGGAAAAATCAAGAGAAGAATTAGTAAGGGTGACCCTTGTGCATCTCTGAAGTAGTTCCATAAGAATAAAGAACCAATAGCCATGTCTTCATATTGGAACAATAAACAACAAATTACTTTTACGTTGATCTATTTTCATGCCCAAAAGGAACTTTTTGCTTCTTTTTATTTTTTTTATAAGGGATCGACTCTCCTAGTATCAACGAGATAGTGAGACGGGATCCCATATCTCATGAGGCAACATCTTAGAGACTGCACTAACACTCGGGAGGATTCAAATGAATAGAATTACCCTAGTCAAGCCAATGTTGCCAACTATTCGTCTCATTTGTCACCTACACCATCAACTACAACACTACTCACCATAAACTTTACACCATTCCACTGTCTATGTCCCTTTAGATGAATGTTAAGAGAGTACAAACACAAACAAAGGGCTCTCAAAGTACCTGAACCATATTTGTCTCTTTTGATTAGTAGTGGAGAAAAAGTAAAAGCCTGATGGACAGAGAGTTAAGCTACTCACGGTTTATGTATATACAAAATATATGTACTCCTATTTCAAAAAAAAAATAAAAATATATGTGTACTCCATATACAAAATCCATATTCAAGACCTTTGTAGACTGCATCCACTTAACACGATACCTACAGCAAACAAGATACTGTGATAGAGAACCTAAACCCCCTAGCTCTAGACAATAGCTTTGAACATACAAGCCATGTCGTATGCTATTCGAATAACTTGAAGGTGAGTTTCCCTACGTTAAAATAAAACCTTGGGTCATTCCTACACATGCATCTCAGGTTATCACCATTTGAGGCATTACTTACTTTGATTTTTTTTTTTTTTTTTGAAAGGAATTAGAAGGCTTGTATTAATCAACAATGAGACAAATACAACGTAATTAGACCCACCAAGGAATCCCAATGAGGGAACCAAGCTAGCCAATACAACCAATATGGTACAAACCAGCAAAGCCACTGCACTAAACTTACTTTGATTGTGTCAAGAACTAAGGAGCATAAACATGTCCTTTGGGGGAAAAGGGGTTGGCAAGGAAGATGATTCTCTCATAATAATATTACGTACTTATGTAGCTATTGCAGGAAGGCTGTGTACATGTATATCTCCAGCCAATGGTGATGGTGCTATAATTAGGTTTGGCTAACTCTCACCCACCAAAGATTCAGGGACCGCCACTTAGATTTGCATTTTCACAATGGCCATGAGTCCATGACATCCAGGCCTTAGCATACTTGACACTTTAACAGCTGTCAAGCCTCAAAGGAGGTTTTAAGCAATATATTTGATCACCTGCATTGCCCTTACCTGACTTAAGAAGGGGAAAACGTTGTCCTCTGACTCGTTATCATACAAAAGATTAACAGCATCTGATGTTTATATTCTCCTGTTGGATTTTTGAGGGGTGCACAGTGTTTTGTTGATTGTGTTTAGGCAAGTGACAGGAAGAATGTCTAGATAATGTATTGCATAAGGGGTTAGAAACATACTTATTAAAGAGAGAGAGAGTTGTGGAGATGTAAGGCCTCGAAGAGCTCCCAGATAAGGAACCAAGATTACTGACTTTTAAAGTAGCACTTCAATTATAATGTTTTTTATTTGACACCTGATTTTTTAATGCTTGAACAGTATATATAAAAGACATGCCAAAAGTTAGCATAACGATTGCTACTAACTCCTAGTCAATAACTTCCAACTTAATTCAGGGGCCACCACGATTGCTACTAACTCCTAGTCAAATACTTCCAACTATTTTTAGTTTTATTTTGTGGTGTTGCCATCAGACTTACAACAGCTCCAAACATTTTGTTGCAGTTTAGGTATACCAGCAGGCAAAGTCGAATCTCATGGATGAAAATTGAGAGGAGCTTATTGAGAGAAAATTTACCTCAAGAACCCGTACACGTAGTTTTAGGTCTCCTGATTCCAGTTGCTGCACAAATTCTTCTATGCGCTGGACTCGGTATGGCATGGATATTGTGTAGTCTCTGGCCTGAAAATATGCAAGAACAACGATTACTTACTTGTTCAATAAGATTACTTATAAGTTGAACATTAACTAAAAAAGATCAATCAACTATCAGCTGAAATAAAGAAAAGAAGAAATAGATAGCAAGGGAAAAGATCTAATACATCTTCAGCTTGTTTCCTTATCTCTTGGACAAGTTGGCCTCCCGTACGCCGCTTTTCTTTTAGATCAAGAAGCTCCTGCAAGTAGTTCAAATATCAAAATAAAGGAATAAATGATGGGGGTGCTAAATGCAGATGTTCTCTTCTTTTCATGTCAACTAATTGTACCTGTGCATAAGGAGCAGCCACCTTCACAAAGGAAAAGTCTGGGTCAAGTGTATAGCCAACACCTAACAAACAAAGGAGACATCATTAAGCTAAGCAATTCCCATCCAATGAGCTGGCACAATTGACAAATCAGATATGTGAAAAAATAATATTTGCATAATTATAACTATAGCTCAGGCTACCTTTTCCTGAACTTTTTTTTCTCATTTTAGGATAACACATACCAGTCTAAAACTATAAGACAACAGCTGAAGCATATCACACGAATCCCATAATTGTGAAAGAATACTCCTGAATCATGTTCTAGACTAATAGTGCTTGGGCATAAAAGAGTTAGTAAAATAATACCTTCAAGAGTTGAAAATGCCCTTAAGACGAAGGTAAAGGTCGATGGAAAACGGAATGGCTGGTCCTGAGCTATGGCAAACAAATCCTAAGATTTCACAAGTGAAAGAAAATGAAAGGAACTTGGATTAGCAACGATGGATGATGAAGTGGTTTGAAAAAAGCAATAACATGATTCATCGCACAATAAAGCTAATTGTTTATAATAGATCCAATGAAAGAAGACATATAGGGCATCACATTCCATAAAGCCATAAAATAAATTTTTATAACTACTGTTACAACTTTTTCAATTTTTCACTCTTGGAGAAACCTACGACAGAACCTGGAGAGTTCAGAGCCATGGCTTATCCTAATTGTTAAGGCAACCCTCTCTAGATGTCGTAGATTAAAAATCTTTTTTTTCTCAAAACCTCCTCTCTAAAACCTATCAATCAAATCAACAACAAAACACAAAAATTGACCACATTTAATCAGGCCAAAATGTAGACAAAATATATAGTGGCCATTCCGAATCAAATAAATATTAGGGGACACGGGCCAAAACAAGGCAGTATTTACGGCAGATGTTGATAGTCATACCTCACCAATTGCAGATAATGTTTGCTCCTGATCTGGCGATTGATTTAACAAATTGTTTAAGAAGAACTTCACTGATCTTATAACCTGAAGAAATTGAGGATCGGTTAGGATATAAACATCAGAGATAGTAAAGTCGTTTTTACTTTTTCTCTAGTACCATACCGCTGAGAGATCTCCTGTAGGCTGAAGTGCTCCAAGATCGATGAGGCTATTTACCACCTGATCAGGTCAAATTTAAGAGTACAGTATGAAGAAAATTGCAGTGAAACAAACAATAAGCAGCAAACACCATCTAAATTGAAGCGAAAGAATAGAAAATGAAAGATAAATCAATCATTGCTTTCACTTTATGCTTCTTTCAGAGTCTTCAATTAACTTATGCAGAGAGAAATCTAAGCACTTGAATTTCTGTCAGTTCTGTTACATTCCTTACAGAACAGCTAATCAAACAAGTGAACAGATGAGAGAAGCAAAGCGTAGAAAATCCCAGATAAGCCCACTAAGTTTTGTGGAAGATAGTGCAAGCTGGGGAATAAATTAAGTAACATAACATCTTGGGAATGGATAAAAGCTGTTATTAGTTTTAATATTCCCGTTCATTTAGAACTCAAATAGCATATATGTTAATAGCCCAAATGTGTGAGAGATGTTTAATTGAGTTAATGTATACATTAATTTACAGTGACCGGTTAAGTTGAGGGAGTTGTTCAGCAGAAGAGTGAAGCAACATCGATGACATTAGTGGTCAAGTAAAACTTTAATAAGACTATTTGTCTCGAGATCTCAGTAAATCTGGCCATGTACATGGCGAAGAAAATTTTAGATGTTGTGTTCAAGTTTGTACTCTTTCCAAGCTGTTTGCAGGTAAAATACAGAAGTGTGAAGCCATCACATTCCATAATATGGCTAACCTATGTACAGAGGCTCAGTTAAATTGAAAAAAAGAATCATCTAAGGTATTCTCATAATCTCATATCACATATGAAGCTTCTACATAGCAGACTAAAGATGCTACATTTGACCTTAGCATAGTTTTCTTCCATAGAGCAATGGAGCAACTTATACAGTTTTCAATGTCCTCAAAGTACAAATTTCGCTTTGCAGATCTCTCAGACGTTCACTATGAAGTATGAACAGCTCATGCTTATTCATACCCATGCAGAAGAAATTACTTATAGCACAAAGCATAAGAAATTTACCAGTGCAACAAAATGAAAAACAATACCTTTTTCGTGTCTTTTTCATAAACAGCATAAAACAAATCAAGCAATCTTTCCCGCGTAAAAGTTTTGATTTCTCCCATCATTCCAAAATCATAGTAGATGATTGCTTCATCCTTGTCAATAGCAAGATTTCCAGGATGAGGGTCAGCATGAAAAAACCCTGTTTTCAGTATCTGCAAGGATCCACATTGGATTAGCAATTAACACAGTAACCCAAACGCGTCAATACAGCAGACACAAGGGTCATATAGCATGTCCTATGTCAAGAAAGATTGTGAACTTAACTTACGGAAGGACATATGACAGACAAATATTCATCATATAACGATAATGAGCAATAGAGTACAGCAATTGTCTTTCAGAAACTACTCACGTTTCAGTACTCCAACTCACAAGAGGATATGGAGAAATGTTTTTTTAAGAATTTAGTATAGCTTTGAACGGGAAAGTTGGATTTCTCATAAAAAAACAATTAAGTCAGACAAATACTACTAACAATAAGAAGACTCTGCGCCTAAGAATTTTTATGAATAAGTTTCGCTATACATAGCTGGATGGCCAAAAATACGGATCAGTATCCATGAAACAGAAACCTACTCCCAGTTAGAGGACTCTAGGGGCCTAAAGATCTTGACGTAACACAGTTATTGAAACATTTTAGTACTTGTGCTAGATGTTACTGGATCATTCTTACAGGCATAAGGGAGAAGGGGGGGGGGGGGATAGACAAGGAAAAGGGGCATAATAGCATAAAAAAAAGATGTTCATGGGACAGATTCTCGTTGTGACAGTCCTGACGTTTTCAGATGCAGAGAACCCTACTCAGAAGATGAAAGCCTAGTTCACTATAAGCTCAGATTATCACGTCTTAAACACAACAAGTGGAGTTGAATGATGACAATATGTCAAATCAGCATAGTAGAGTAATACTACCGAGTTAGTTCTGACAATCGTATTAAGTGTCAACATTGATAAAGAGGGTGACACAGTATCTATCTGATGATCATGTACAGACTTAATTCAGAAATGGGATTTGAGCTTTACACAAATGATGAATGATCCAAAACTAGTAAGAAAGAATCATTGGAATAAAATTGGACAATCAAAAGGCTATGGTCTTTATGAGGGAGTGAGGGACGTGGTCTTCGAAAAGGTTTCCTTTAGGTTCATTTTAGTCATTTGAGGTGTCTAATGTGAGGACTTCTAGTCTTCGAGTTGCTATTGACCATTCTTTGTTTCTAAGAGATTTTTATTCTTATGTAGACAACAATAAGTCGTACCTGAATTAAGTATCCTTCAATAGCACGGGAGGCAATTCGAGAACGGTCATACCCACGTTCATCCAACTTTTCCAGTTTATTTATTTTGATGCCTGATGGTCAACATCATGGAATAAAATATCAGAATTTCTAAAACAACTGATTCATTATCGATGCCTTAATTTTAAAAATACAATGTTTACCATTATACCTGGAACATACTCTAAGGTCAACACCTTTATAGCAGTATAATCCCAGTGAACCAACTGCAGCAAGAGATAGTTACATCCAGCATACGTTAGCAAGTAAAGAAATAACGAACAAGGAAGGTTGAAAATACAGACATAAACTTCAACATAAAGCTGAGCAATAGAAACAAACATACAGGTACTCGAACCCACTTTACGTTCCGAAAATCTCGGCGGAATCTATCGGCATTTTTCCCCTCATTGATATAATCTATTTCTTGGTACAAAATACTGCATTCCAAAATAAACACATAAAGATCAGAAGTAATTCAAAATGAAAAACAACATGATCAAGAACCACTTGATAATATATCAGGATAACAAGGAAAAGAATGATAAGGATCAAAGGTTTTCCAAAGACTTAACAAATGTCATACGACAAACATGCTATTGTGTATATCAATTCCCTCAATCCTCCAGGCTCCGTCAAATGAAGAAGTTAGTGTTAAAAACTTAAAAATCATAGAATTTTTTTTTTACGAAAAAGATACAAAAGCAATGAGCAAATTAAGATAAAGTCTCTTCGGATATCATACATGATGTTTATGTATTCTCTTTCCTAATATGCAAAAAAGGAGCTATACAGTAACATTACCACCGTAACAGATTAAAACCATTGACTAATCATTACCAGATGGCCTCTCGTACACAAGTTGAAACACATTTGTTATAGAAACAGAAGAACCATAAAAAAAAAAAATGAAGAGCCGGAGTGAAGTGCACACTTACCCCCCACCCCACTTCCCCCCACC
>CAAKMY010037604.1:0-17027 GCA_901111285.1 Corrigiola litoralis
AGATATTATTTATATATATCCAATAATTTACGATAAAACCTAAATCATATACAAGTAATAAAATACAAGCAAATTTATGAATAGTCTAACAAATGCCAGGAAAAAAACCAAATAAAATAAAAATTATAGAACTCCCGGGCATCGCCGGGGTCAAAATCTAGTTATTCTTTAAATCCAGTCTGAATCTTTTAGAAGATATCAATCCCTTAATATGCGCTTACTTCTTTTTTCATCAACCAAAACAACTTTCTCTCTCCTCTTCAGTATTAGGCTAATTTGTTATATGAATTTAACAACTAAATATAATATTAGGCTAACACAAATATTTAATTAGGCTATTTTATATTTGGAATTGGGCTATAAATATAATTTGAATTAGGCTAATATTTATAATGTCTTAGCCTAATACCATAGTACATAATTGCCAAAAAGACAAACCTACTTAAGTTAATATGATATTCAACTATTACATATACCACCAAAACACTTTGAATCAGACTACTTCTTGCATTAAAATAGACTAATGAATATAGACTCATATGTTATATGAATCAGGCTCACAACGTATAACAATAAGGCTATATACCACTAAAACACTTCGAATTAGACTACTTCATACACTAAAATAGGCTAATGAATATAAAATAATATGTTATATGAATTAGGCTCACTAAGACTAAAGTGTACTATCAATTAAGCTACGAGCTCGTATGAATTAGGTTAATGTTTATATTAATTAGGCTATCAAGTACTTGTTTGTATAGGCTAACAAGTTTTATCAATTAGGCTATGTGCTTCTATGAATTAAGCTACTAGCTATACACCTTGAATGGATTAGGCGAATATGTTATATGAGTTAGGCTAATATATTGTATTAAATTAGGCTAAAATGCTAATATATTGTACGACATAACAACACACCAATACTGTACGATATCATCATGTACAACTAATTCTTCACCATGCCATTAACACTATTTTGGCGATCGATATCAACATCATCATGATCCGCTCTCGATGATTGACCTTCCTCCATTGATAATGATTGAGTAACAACGAGATATGAAAGACATGCCCCAAATGATGTTGAAAGTTTTTTGATGAAATATGCTAATAAATTTTTTGATGAAAGATGAGAGATTTTGGAGTTCTTTTTATGAATGATTATTATTTTGTTTTGAAAGAAATGTTGGGAAGTTTAGGAAAGTATATATTGTCAAACAATTTATTATGGATAGCAAGATATTAGCCTTAATAAATTTCTAAAAACATGCAGCATTTAAAACATAGGGTCCTTTTTGTTTTTGTTTTTTTTTTTTTCAAATGTGAAATTACATGATTTGCTCTCAGTTGTATATACAACCTGTTGTATGGTTCTCATTGTGTAATGAACTACAGTAACAATTACTGTAACCGGCAAGGACAAGGAGTGATCGCCACCAATACCGATATTTATTACGGAGTACAATAGAGTGGAAAGCAACAGCACACATTACGACATTTTACTATAGCAGTTCTCTTTTTTTTTTTTTTTTTTTTGGTTCACTTGTCTCCACTTTCCACGGGTTCTTTAACCAAACTTGTTTGCCCCTTACCATCATAAAATCAAACAAGGGAAATGACGAAACCCATTTTCAGGAAGATCATTTCCCGACCAATCCAAACATAGCCTTAATCAGAACCCTTTTTTTTTCGTGAGTCGTAAACATAGCCTTAATCAAAACTTTATGGATCGCATAATGCCCCAAAAGAAAGTGCTACATCTCTGCCGAGGTGAAGCACTTCCTGGATCACTATACATGCTCATCTCATGATAGAAAAGTTAACTTGAACCAAACACAGAAGAGTCAGCCAGTCTTCATTTCCTTCGTCAGTTTTAAGTCACGAGCAAAAAGCAGCTCTTTGTGCCTGCATTTGCAAAGTTAATCATTAAGATCATTAAGATGAGTAGAACATGAAACTGAGAAAAAGAACATTTTGAGTATACACACATTCTGTTGTGAACAGCTTGTAATCTAGATGTTCACCAACAGGCCTCAAGCCCACTTTATTATAACCAGTCACAACTTCCCAACTCAGAAACTTTTGGGGCAAATGAAAACTACAGCTTCGATTATATAAGATGAGCAGAAAAACACACTGCAGCAAGCCCTGCACGCTTTTCACTCAAAAAGGTGGAGGGTGGAAGAGAAGATAACATCATCAGACACCTTTGTTTTCATAGCATCAAACGGCAAGCCAGGCTTCATCAAGGCTAGCTTAGGTAGACAGAACAGTCTCCACATTCTATGAACATTAACGTTCCAAAAAGCATTTTAGAAGCAACAAGTAGGCAGTAGGCAGTAGGCTACATAAAGTCACAGACATTGCTGGGCTGGCAGAGGCAGGAGCCTAGTTGCAGCCTCAGCTACATAATGATAGCAGAATCAGAGGGGAAAAGCCAAAGAATTTAAAATCTCTCTTGAGCTAAGGCACACTAATGGAGTAGTAAAAAGAAGAAGAAGATCTAAAAAATAAATGTTTCCGCCATTCTTGAACAGGATTGGTCTAAGGTTTTAGTACAGGGCCAGTTCTCTATTAGCAAGTGTTATAATATCTTCACAATTGATACACAAGTGGTACCTTTGAGAAGTATTATGGCAAATAATTATGCAGAGCCAAGAGTTTTGTTTATTCTAAATCATGCAATTTCAGAGCTGTGTGTACTTTGCAATGTTGAGAACGAGACAGTGAAGCATCTGCTGTTCATTTGCCCTTTCAGTGCAGGTATATGGCAAAGATTGCTTGTTTGGTGGGGAGATAGTAGACCTGCTTATGGCTGGGAGACAGAAATGAAAATCGCTGCTAAGATTTGCAAATAATCTAGAGTTCAGTCAGCTATTTACAGGTGCATGATTGCCACAGCAGTGTATTACCTCTGGAGGAATGTTTTTGTGTCTTAGGGATAGATATCCTTAGGTATTTTGTAGCTTAACTGTTAACTTTTTTGTCATTGTTTAGCTGCCTGTTCTGTGGAGCTGATGTCTTTGGCTCCCAGTGTCATTTGGGTTGTTTTTTTGCTCCTCTTAGCACATGATGGTTGTAGGGGAATAGTAAGCCCTTCCTAGAAGGCACTGCTTCTTCCCTTTCTGATGCTTTGTAAAGAGGTTGCTCAATGAGTGTTTTAGTTGTATGGTGAGGTGTGTTCCCCTCCTATACTTATGTTGTGTATATCATACTCTTTTGGTTGACGAAAGTATTTCATTTTACCAAAAAAAAAAAAAACAAGTTGATCCTACTAAGAGTAACTGAATCACCAATTTACTGTCCTACAATTTCGAAGGACCACAAATCATTCATATTGACATAAACTTCTCAGATGTACGAATATATAATTTTTTTCTCGCTTTCATCTCTTACTCGGAATCTCTACCACCTTATCTGAAGGACTGCCAGTAGTATTCAGCACCACCATAAGAGCGTCAGAAAGCACATCAACGACCCATACAAGGATTTTGAGGCTACGTCTCCTCATAAAGTCCTAGCTAAAACAGAGTTTTCTCTCATTAGTTATAGGAGAATTCGGAAGACAATAAATAGGTCTTCACTGACACCACTTGGATGTCAGTAGTTTGCTGTTCTTTCTTATTAAACTCCCGTAATGCTTAGTAAGTTAGTAGTGAATGTTCTTTTTGCCTCATAACAATTCAACTTTAATAAGTATAAATTTGTAGTGTAAAATTCATTAAGCAATCCTTTGAAATCTTCGATCATCCTAATTGAATTAATTTTATGTGAAAAGTCTGACCGGACAAACAATTCAAGATCAAAGGTGGGCATCAGTCATTCTTACTGTATGTTTGCAGGATTTATATCCTCGATAAAGATGAAAGAAAAATTACCTGCAGAAGTGACCGCATCAGTTATATCTACCTTGTGGTGACAGTAGAAGATACCTTCTTCTTCCTATTGTTCTTCGGTTTTACAGCATCCTTCAGAGTCTTAATTGTGCTACTATTGAATGCCACACCAGAAGCACCACTTGACACTGGCAGAGGATTCTTTTTCTCCCTTTGCCCACCACCAGAAGTGCCCTCCACCAGATGCCTTTCAGCAATTTGTTCATTCTTCTTGTCACAGATTGTGTTGCCTTTAATCAAAAAATTTGGTTGTCATTAATACACTTTCTTTTCATAGATAAAAACTAGGAAAAAATGATAAATATTATATTATTTTGTTTTCAGAAAACCTCCTTGTTTGAACAAAAATTCAATTACCACTGCTAAAGTCAACATTCTAGCCAAAATAAGAAAATTTTCCGGTGGCATCTTTCTCTTTACCGTCACGGTCATTTGCATAAGCAACGACTTTTCCATCCCTCCATCCTCCTTATGAACCGTTACTCTAGTCATCCCTCCAACTCATTTCTATAATCCCAGAGCAATTGAACTCAATCTTGAATCCCCCCTCTCTCAAATACAGGTCTCCCATTACTCTACAGTTTACACACAGTAACCACTTTAATTTGACATGACCATTTTGCCAAAAGAGTTTTTAACAGAGAAACCAGAAAGACAAAGAAAATAGGAAAACTAAAATGCACCAATTAATCCTATACTGATACAGATAGCACACTGTGGGACCCACGAAAAAAAGCTCCAACAAGTTGTGCATGAGGCATAGACCAACAAAAGGTACCCTCCCTCAAATAAGTTGCAAAAATTGACAAGAAACAACAAAGACCAAGAAGAATTATGTCTGCAATGATACTTCTCAAAACAATAAAAAAGCTTTACAGCACAAATATAAATAAGCCAAGTGGAAAAGTGGAAAACCACTCGTGAACAAGCTTCGCTAAACTCAATTTAAGTCAGCACATTCAGGAAACAAACCAACACTAACAAGTAACAACTTTATCAAAACACGTTCAATTACTAAACAGAGAGTGACCTCAGCAGCTTTCAATGAATTTATATCATCAGTGGCTTGATTTACATAATTTGCATTACTTACAATCTAACATGCCTACCTTGAAATATATGGTATCCATGTGACTGAAATGGTCAATCTAAGCTATAATCGAATTCAGTGCATTATTAAGTTGTTCAGTTACTCTCCTAAAAGACGTTTATGCTAGAAAGACACAAACCTCACTTTTGGGCTGAAAGGGTTACTCGCAGTCTTACAAGAGTCAATATGGTCAAAAAGGGTAATCTTATACTTTTTTGAGTTTTCACAAACGTGGATTGGTCGAAAAGTGCGCAGCTATTCTCTTATTATATTAATAAATCAATTACTTCAGGAGGAAAAAGGAGAGTCAACTTGGATAGGATTATTCTTTACAATGTTAATAAAAAACTGACTCCTTTTGTCCAACTTCTGACTAAGTCTCTCTTAAGTTAAAATCAATCCGTCTTTCTAAAAAAGATTGTGATTTGTTGTACTCAGAAAATACCTTTAACATAAAACCTATTTCCTATTAGTGTAAGTTTGTGAACAAGTTTCAACTCGTTTCCTTAGCAAGTGAACATGTTAGTTAATAGCGTGACTTAACTCACTTAAATTCCAAACACTATATAACTATGATCCTCACAGGTGTATCCAATCTGGACAGGGATCCGAGGGTCAGACCTGGGAGGATTTCAAATTTAGGTAGTCCATATTTATAAGTAAAATGCCGAGTCTCTATCCAGTGTCCAGTTTCTAGTATCTTGGCGGGGTAAAGTTAAGAGCCTGAGCTTCATAGATTATATAATCAAATTACACTCTGGCATTCACCTAACCTCCACTCATTTGCAGCCCTAGTCATGTGTGAGATTTTTCAAATCTATTATACTCATTCTTCATTTCACCTCAAGTGCCAGCGCTAGTACATAAATTGACAATTCCTTTTGGACAACATGCAAAATTTCTTCCATGGCCAAGTGCCCAAGTCTAAAACATGGACATTTAACCATGCTTTGACATTTGTAGTCAAATATATATAATTCAGGTTTGCAACTATAAACACCTACCATAGAAAAGACCAATCCCAACAGTAAATTAATAAATTTTTGCATTGTGGGACCTACAAACACAAATACGTCACAAGCAAGAGCTTACAACACAAAATATTTGATGTTGAACCAAAAGACGAGATAACAAAGCACCCTCAAAGAAAAAGAAGGGGAAAGGGAAGGATGCAGAGGGGAAGTGGGTTTCCAACCATCCAGAACAGATTCCTGAGCATATTGATCAAGAGAAAGAAAAGAAGGATCTAGATACTAATCACACAAGGTGTTTACCACGGGAAGAAAGAGAAGCTTTCAGAAGTCCTGAATCCACCCCCTTTGAGTATGGATCCCTGTCAAAAAGCAAATCAAAGGTTTAGATACCATGTCAACCTTATAATAGAAAGAAGGTCTTCAAAGAATTAGTGTCTCAACTAAGATTTTTGCTTTGCAATTTTTTCCGAATTCTCCATCCACAACTTGTGTGTGATGGTCTTACCAACTGCTTACAATAACACCACCACATCTTTTGAGTTAAAAGAGTCGCTTTTTAAAATAATTTGATATCTTCTTAAAAAACGAAACCTTTTAAAGTATTAAAAACAAATTATCCACTGCTATTATTTTCTCCAAAAGTGATTTCATTTACCATAAGGGGAGGATGAGCTCTTTTTTTCTTTTTATTTCCTTTTCTTTAATAGGAAAATAATGTTTGTACGGTGTACTAAATAAAAATTAACAGAGGATAAGGAAACCTCCTGAGAAAGCAATAGTTACAAATGGGTCCAATTTCTATGTAAATAAGTAATTGGAGCCCCCTTGAAGGCAACAGAGACCTTAGCCCAGAGAGATGGTAGAAAAATTACTCCAACAAATACTATTCTGGATGAAGTAACCCCGAAAAACTACTCTCTCCCACACATAATTTTACTAATTCCTTAAGAGTTTGTGATCTACTCATATCCATCGTTAAAGTATGTCCCCAAATTTATTAGTACCACTTAAAACAGTCTCACGCAATATCCAAAATGAGCAAAACATAATAGGAGACTTTAACAAAAACATTCCAAAATTTGATGTCTTCTCAAGATAAACCTCGTAGCGAGTTGCATGAAAATAATCCAAATTTAGAGGTTCTGTCACAAATAGTCCATCTTTACATGCGGTCAAGTTCCTGGACCATCCTACCCACTTTCCCTATAGGTACACATTTGATAAACGTTCAACCTTATAGTCACCGCATTTCTGTCACTAGATACACTCTCTTGGCCAAATTTCTAGATGAGAAATTCCCGCCCAACGTCAATTCCTCAACTATCAATAAGCTAGATCTACGAAAAACAACAATGTGATGGTGGTGACCACTTGGCAACGGCCATGATGGTGAAATAGATTCAAAAAGGTAGTAACTCAACAAAAATGCCTTTTGGTGGTCGCTTGGGTGGCTGGACATGATTGAGAGAGGAAAGGGGACTATGGGAGAGAGAAGGAAATACGAAGATGATATATTATCTACTTCATCTATTATTTATCTTTTGTTTAATTACTCCCAAAATGAACTACGGAGTACTAGTCAATAACTGATTTTCAGCACAAACCAGACGAAAATCCTAACACTGGGTCCATTTTTAGGACAAAGTCTCAACTCTGAAACTTTGGATTGTTTTTGTGTAGCCTGCAAGGTAGACTGCTCTACGAAAATCCTAACACTGGGTCCATTTTTAGGACAAAGTCTCAACTCTGAAACTTTGGATTGTTTTTGTGTAGCCTGCAAGGTAGACTGCTCTAATGTTGGCTTATTTTTGTTGAATTTTCCAAATTATTATCCTTCTGGTGACATTGTAGTTTGATATAATAGCAGCTTAATTAAAGAAAATGATCTAACCTCAAGAAAGTCTAGTTAAAGTACATTATAAAAAGAACAATGGAGGATAACTGTTTTCTGTACATACCTACCAAGGTTGTTTTTTTTTTTTTGTCTTTGTTTTGAAATAACAGGTAAAAACATAGCATTCAGTGTGTATTTTGTAGAATATATCAACTGGCATATTTAACAAAGCAGTATCATGATAAATTTTGTGAGCACATACCAACATGAGGGACCCCTAATAGAACTCCTAGCTCTATTGTCAGTTGCACCAGCCATGCCTCTAGTTGACTGGTCTTCAACTTCCTTATCATTGTGTTTGCTCATACCACATGCTTGCGACGCATGATGCCTTGACTCTGTTATGTCACTAGTAGACTGCTTATTACCCACCCTCATTCCTGAATAAGGCGAGTTAATATCCAAGACTTCCAGAGAACAAAGGCGATTGATTTCACGAACTGATCTTTCTTTGTTGTATGATTCAACCTAGTATATCCATATCAAATCAATTAGAGCTCCAGCAAGAGCAAGAGCACCTCTGGAGGTGTCATTTCAAAGCTCAAAAGAACATAAATCATATGCCAGAGATCTGCTGCCCCAAACTCATCTTGCTCTCTCCACTTTTCACTCTCCCAGAACGGCAGCGGACACACGGTTGTTTAATGGCCCTGTTCCAACCATGACGAGGCCCACATAAGTCTACTGGCATCAGGGAAAGGCAAAGTGACCCTCTCTTGAATTTTAATTGTTGTACGATACTGCAAGTTATTGTTTTCAATTTCCCTCTTTCCTAACATACCTGACGACTTTTGTTTCTGGACACATATCAGCAATCAGGAACTCCGTTTCATGGTTAGCCAACAACAATTTCTTCAAGGCTATTGATTATGGCCGGAGTTTTGAGTAGTGTTGGTGGATAGATGAAATTAGTTTAATGCCCCTTTTCTGTTCAGTTCGTGCAGTTACAATATATTAAAGTTCTATTATGGTCATTGGAGAGAGAGTAGAGAAGGGGAGAGAACGAAAGGGTGCAGGGTTAGGAGTCAAGGAGACAGTTATGGAGTCAAGAAATTTTGCTTTGTGGCTCTTTAATATTTTCGGCTGCGTATCACAATGAAATTTTGCTTTGTAGCTTCTAATCCTACATAATTTAATAATTAGAATTGTCTTTTGTCCAACACAAATTATAAGGAAATACCGTCTACAAGCTAAATTTTCTTAAACTCCCTAGAAGCCAAAATTGAGTTGTACATTTATATGCCTTTATTGGCCCAGCATGGCTTGGTCTACTTTTAAAATAAAAGTAAACGGTCTCTCCCAAGACTAGCAGTTTGTTTGTCCAATGCCGTTAGGAACCTTTTGCTCTGAAAGGATGCAGAGATAATCAAATACTGAGAATCTGTAAAAAAGAAGGAAAAAAAGAATCTTCTTAATAGTCACGATAATGGAGGACAAAGAGTCCTCCAAAACAGGATAATCACAAAGATATCCAGTTCCTCTGTATAAGGGAAACTGGGGTGCTCTTGAAAGCTCCTAGTGCTTTACCCCACAAAGAAGCCATAGATACAAACCGTCCCCAAACATAATCCAGTTGTACGACTACTTCTCAACAATACACGAGAATTCCGCTCCATCCAAATACGGGAAAAAGTAGCCAACACTACTTCTCCAGAGAAGTTTCCCTTACTTACTCCTGCCCAAACCCAATATACGAACCAGCAAAAACTCCATTAAAGAGGCTGCAGCCATCCATTTCTCCTCCCTAAAGCCCAATCTCAGCTAAATGCAGTAAGCAACATCACAATAAAGAAATAAATGAGAGACAGACTCACTATGTCTCTTACACATCAGACAAATAGCCTAGGCCTATGATGTTGGAGATTGACATTTGACAGAACAAAAGACAGAAGAGCCCATAAGGGTGAGCAGTAACTTACCCTTTTGTTTGTCAAAAGACCTTAATAAAACAGTGGAAAATCAAAATTTTATAAGATCGTAACAAAACAAAATGTAGGGCAGGTGCCAACAGTCATCACGGGAGAAGGGACTCAATGAGCTTATCTTATACTGTAGAAAACTTGGTCGTTTCAATAGAATTTAAATAGGCTACAACGACACAGAACTCAAAGATTAAAACGTTGGCATCAGAAGTTTCAAACATGCAGATATCATGCAGTTATAGGAATGGTATTATCTTGTTGAACAGCTTACACAACAAGCTCATTCTTATTATAAAGCTTGGAGCCCTAGGTGACTTCAAATGCAAAACCACATCATCAACAACAACAACAACAGCTATAGTCGTAAGAGCACTGAGCACTGAGTGACAAAGAAAAAGGGGGAAAAAGCATAACACATAGATACACAAAAAGTTTATAAAAATAACAAGAAAGTTTTAAACTAGGTACTACACTGTTTAGCCTACACATAAATTGAAGATGCATTATTACATCAGTCTTGCAATTTGTTCACTGGAATATTAAGGAAATAAAATTTGAGGTGTATGTTTGTCATTCAATCAAACAATAAAAAAGTTATTACAGCTACATGCACAATCAATTTAAATAAAATTGCAAATCTTCTATTTGTTTCACATGATTCTACTAGCCAAGAAATCTGAAAACTTCACTGCAAACTCAGACAGGAAAGTTTTGGCACAGTCATAGAAATGGCACATGAGCAGCTAGTGCGCCACTCACAGACAAGTGTCCCAATCACCAATCATCTGACCCTTGAGTAACACATCCAGCATGGAAATCACCAGTTCTGTGTTTCTTAGGTCTATCTCATGCAAATGCCAACCAGTGATTGTGAGAAAGTGATTAAGGACGCCTGTGGACACAAAAGCAGTCTTATGTTTTCTAGGTGTCTATCTCATGCCATTGGCAAGCAGTTTCCTTGGATCGTGAAACAGTAAAAAAAAAATGGACACTTTTGGGCTCGGTTTGCTTTTATCTTTACTTTTCAGACAAAAAGAGTGAGAATCCATAGGATATAATCACTTCGACTCAAAGAGAGAAACAAACACACCAATAAAACATTGTCAGTTGATCTTACAGCATCTTTAATATTGTTGGTTATATCAGCAGCCTTCACAGCAGCGATCCTCAAACACTGCATTACAACAGTCTGATTGAGACCAACCCCTCCAGCCTTTTGAATGGAACATACATCTTCATTTGCATTCAGTGTAACAATCATTCTTCCTTTCATTACGGCCTCTTCATAATAGGTTGGATCTACCACCTGCACCAATCGCATTACATGATAAGTCCACACAACAAATCCTAGCTACACTAGAATATTGCTTAATATTAATGTCTTACCGCAATGCTTTTATCAGTGATAAAGGCAAATGTCACTGCTATAGGAAGATGATGCACTATCAACGGAAGTGGTTCCCGAACCTACCAGAGACAAGAAGGTATTAAGCCACAACAGACAAGGAGACAGACATTTGACATGCCCAGTCTCTTATTAGTATAACGATATCAGTCATTTGTGTATTATGAGTTAAAATCTATTGATGGCTATAATATAGTGTAAATGTTAATCAAGAAATTAGGTAGGGGTGAATATTATTTGGACTAAGTCCAAAATCCAATCCAATCCATTGCGAATTTGCTATTCAAATTGGACTTTTTGGAATTCGGTTTGGATTTGGACTCAAAAAGCTAAGTCCAAAATGTATCAGATTGGGTTTAGACCCAAGAGTTTGATGTCCAAAAATCCAAATTAGAAGCCAAATTTTACAAACTCTTCTATTGTCATTTAGGTTTGATATCATTATGTATTATAGAGCTTATTCAGAAACATCTTTGAACATACCAAGATGTATTGTAATATTTTAAATTTTTGAAATTCATTTATCGAAACGAGAAAGATTTTGCCTATTTGTTTAATCTACATGGTAAAAAAAAAAAAAAAAGAGTAAAAGTCTAAATTTCCAAAGAAAAAGTTCAATACTAAAAGTTTGGATTTTTGGATTGGACTTTAAACTTCAGCAATATTATTCGGGTTGGATTGGACTTAATTCGGATTGGATTTGGACTCAAAAAGTTGAGTTTAAAATATTTCGGATTGGATTTGGACTTAAAAAAGTCCAAGATAAAGTGTCCAATTTACACCCCTAAATCAAGTATATACTCTTACCTCGTTCTATTCTTTTGGGATAAAAAATTCATCGAACACAAATCTTACTTTTACAATTTGAACCCTGTAACTTATATATTATTAACAAAGTGACTATTCGCACTCCAAACGTGTACTCTTGTACTTCCCACTAACATTGTCTGTATTAAAATTCTAGACTCAAAAAAAATAGCCGGACAACAACAACATAACTTTTAGATGCCAATGCTCGGACCCATTATTAATTATATGACCAATTATAGAAATAGGTAGCACAGTAAACAAATTAGCACCTATGCATTACACTGATGCTGAGACTCCATGGCCACTAATACCTCAATGGGCTTCACAATATTCAGGAGAGAAAGAAAGACAGAGAGAACCAAATCACTAGCTACAGGAGCAGGCTAGCTCTTATGGTGTTTGTTTAAGTAAGGGGAATGAGTAAGGTACGGAAGGAGATAGGAAAGTAAAGTGACAAAAGCTTTGCGTTGTCGGCTACGGTTTGATGCATTCAAGTAAAATGCTAAGTCTAGAGGAGCTCTCCAAATCCTAACAAAGTCGAAAAAAGCACTTACAGTGTCCATATCAAAAGGGAAAGGAAGAGGAAGGTTTGAGGAAGGGATCAATTGAGGAAATGAGAAATTGGTAGAACCAAATCTAAGAAAGCGGTATCGGCGATCAGGAAGGTTTGTGAAAGGATAAAACAGAACTCTCAAAACCCTGAAAGTCGTATGAAATTTTGACAGTAAACAGGCAGAGTACCACTGAAATAACTTTTGGATTTGTGCAGCTTGGTGCTATCTGTTATCCTACCGCTATGCTGGACTATATGCATCATGGTCTATTTAGGCGGAAATAAAGAGAGGGAAGATAGATAAACCACATTCTAACTTACAATAATGTACCAAATTGCCTCCAGTGGAGTTACTAACACAAAGGAGAACAATGACATCAATCCTAGCCGCCAGTGGAGTTACTACTTGTCCTCCTACTCTGACCATTTTGCGATGAATATTTTCTTATCATTAAAAAAATGACCATCTTATTTTGTCTCTTATTTCAGTCAAACCATCATTGTAAATCTAATTACAAATACTTTTGTCTTGCTGTGATTGCCAGAATTTATTTCGAGTTGTCATTTAAACGATGGCTCTCATGTGAACCTAGCTCTACATCTTCATGTCCTGTCTGTACATGATTGGGGGCTTGTAGAAAATCAATGAACAAATGAGAAGTTTAACCATCACAGCTATCATTGTCACAAGCATGCTTGCAAACGCTCACAGACACATAGACACACTACACTAATATTAAACAGCCAGAGCCAGATAAAGAACAACAAGATCAACAATGGGGAGAGGGGAAGCTTGTGAGAATAACAGCCATTTAACAACCTCTGATTACTTAACACTAGTAACTTAATGCATTGATTTATGAATTACAATAAAAATAGCAATGAGTCAAACAAAAGTCAGTTGCAAAAGTAAGGATCGAGAAAGAATCGACGCACCAAAGGGGGATGGACTATCACTTCCAGACCATCTTCTCCCCCAAGTGTACAATCAGGCCTTCGAAATGTCATGAGAGCAGCCAATGCAGCAACATTTGCAGCATCAACAAGATTTCTGTTTTTAGCGGAAATTCAGGACATTATGCATAAAGTTCCAGCAAAAGATCGGCTACAGACCAAGAAGTAGCACAGCATACCCTCCATTATCTAGAATATGAAGATCGACACGGATAGACCATACTGATCTGCCAGCAAGGACACAAAGTGATTCTGTATCAACTGCTCTGCTCTCCCTGCATAGAAATTTCACGTTTCTCAGAAGATTAAGAGAGCAACACAGAAGACAAGCTAAGATCACGAAGATATGATAAACGGCAGCACAATAGGTTATATACACTGCAGAAGTATCCAATCATGTAAATAGTCAGAAACCTAGGCTCGACCATGAAGAGTCTAAATACTATAATCCAAAGACGTTGGTTTCTGAAAAGCATGTTGTATTTCTGTAGGTGCATTCTGGAAAAGAGCACGTGCAATTGGTACGTAACAAACATCCTGTTTCCAGTAGAAAGTATGGAATATTATATATGAGAATGGGCCTCTACAATTTCACTAAACTAACAGCAACCTCTATCCTGAGGGGCGGGGAGAAATGGAGAGAGAAATTTGCATCTGCTTTCTTTGAAAAGTGATAAGAAAGACCCCATGGACCCCTATAATATTGGCCTAAGCCCCGAACCCAACATTCCAAACCCCCCTCNNCCCCCCCCCCCCCCCCCCCCCCCCCCAAACCAAAAGGAACACACAGATTAGTGATGACGAATTGTTGGAGTCACGTCTTCGCACTTGGCATGTAAGTTTTCAATGTGCCTCACATACCATTGAACCAAACTTGTTGGAGATTACTCATGTGTCATGTACCACACTCCAAAAGATAATTCTTTTCACTATCTTACATAAGGCAACAGCATGTGGTTACAAGACTAATGCATGACAAGAATAAATGAGGAGATGCTACCCACCAAAATCACCTTCTTTCCATACACGAAGAACCACTTTCTGTAAGAGGCACCTCAGTTAATGGCTAGGATGCGACCCACTAATGTCTTTTCATATGCGAGCGACCAATTTCTGTAAGGGGCATCTCAATCAGCTGAGTCTCATTCAAAATCAATGCTCAGGGCTAGTAGTCCAGACTAAAGACAATTGATAACTTCACTTTTTCTAACAGGGCCATAGGTGATGCATGAAGGTTATCTTCTCTCCTATGTTACCAAAGACACTTCATTTCATTTCAGAAACTTGTAACTCCAACAAGGACATAGACACTAGACACTTCAATTTAAATCAAAACATGTAACAGTTTATAAAATTTGCCGAGTTTCACATTTAGACATGTGCCTTTGTTGGAAACTTGTAGTTGAGTCCAGTTAAAATAGCTTCTCTGGAACCATCATGTCCTATGGTAGAGAGGGTGGGGGTTCCTACTTTTTGCTGTCAAACACAGCTTATAGATTGGGGATCGGGGTTGATGCATTGTTAGCACAAGCATTAGTGGTTCTCTTTCTACACATTGCCTCTTTCCTTGTTCGGGTTGAGGGAAAGAGATAAACTCATAACAGAATGCAATCAAATTCTTCTACAGCTAAAAGGCTTTCTGAGCGCTTAAAGGCGAAAGAAAAAAATTCATGAAAGTAGATCTAAACAGCCTATCACTAACATAATTGATAAAACAAAAATTTATACACCCAATAATAAATTTTGTGTTTCTTCCAAGGGGGTGTTGGGGTGGAGGGACGCATGTTTATCCATTAATAAAGAGATTCACATAATATAAATATAATATAGGACCAAGCACAAGTTCCATACAAGTGTTGCCCGCAATAAAAGGAAATGCATATTCACATTCATGTTTATTGGATAAAGAGAGAACAATAAAGGGGGGAAACCTCAGACCACGGTCTATTATGCGGCCCAATTCTACAGCAGACTCTGCAGGAGGTCCAGTCTCAAAAGTTGGATCAGCCATAGGTGAAAACTCAGTATATATAGCAAGCGATCCTTCATTTGGCCTGTCACGATAAGGTTGAACTAAATGAGCTGTGACAAAACCCATGATATGAGTCTGGCCAAGTAGCACCTCAGATGAACCATCCTCTCTGTAATTAACACACGGTATGAAAAAGTTTAAGGTTCCATGTCAACAAGCAATAAATGTCAAATCGATGGTAACAATATATTTAGCACTGTAGCAGCCATCACAAGTTGTATTCTATTTGAAAATTTATTATTAGCTGTATGCCACCTTTGGCAATTCTAACAAACATTGTGCTGCTGTTAAGGCGAACTTCAGAGTTCGAAGAGGAATGGCATGGTACATGATAGCTAAACAATATTTGCCACTTGCTTATCTAGGATTTGTTGCACCCTGAGGACCAAATGGATCTAAGCAGGCACTATTTCCAAGAGTACCGTGCTATGGTTTCAATTGAGAGCCATGAATGACTATATTAGTGGATTAAAAGGTTAGGACAGGCTTACAACTAGGGTCAAGTTACCAGTCCTTATTGTTAGACAAGATGTGCATCAAACAAGTCTTATTCATTATAATGATTGATTTCATTGGTTTTAGCTGTTCCTTCAAGAAGGATTTAGATAGTTCATCTCATATATAAAAAAGCTTAAACATAAAAAGTTAAGCTAGGTCAAAGCACAATTGAAATTCGACAAATAAAAATTATAACTCTCATACTCGGCTGGACTTAGGTCGTTGACACTCCTAATTGCGTGATTAAGAATTTTAAAAAGAAGAGTAGAGCCACATAAATTATGCCAAAAGACACATCATAGCCGACTAAGTTTCTTACAACTCCTCATGTTCATCTGACTTTTTCTCAAATGTCTGGGACCTCTTTGCTGAACAGAACCTGTAAAAGAACTTCCAGAGAGCTGGAAGCTGGAATCAAGTCACAAGCGTTCTTCTGGAGATTATGGAAAATTATGCAAGAGAAGGTAGATGTTACTTGAAAGCCTCAAGGATTTTCACTATGTCAGAGAAAGTTATGAGACGGACTCTCATGACTCTGAGACACGAACCTTGAAGCAGCATTTCACTTGCTTTATCATGTGCATCTAAAGGTTAATTAGACGAGCAGTCTCAAGTTCTGAAAAAGGGGAAAGGTCTTGAACATCCTATTCTTCCAGTGACGCCAAAGAGCAAAGCTGAACATGATTGAAACTAAATCATTCATTATACATTCTAAAACCTCTACAAAAATGAAAAAGGAATAGAATCTATTATCTAAACATTGATTTTTTCACAATCTTTTGGAGCCATCTACATAACAAGGACATTATAAATTAATGTCCGACATGGGTGCGTGTCCACGTGTCGGATTCGGCTATTTTATGAAAATTGTACAAGTTTTTGGCTTAAAATGAAGTGTCCAAGTGTCACACCCATGTCCAAGTGTCACACCCATGTCCGAGTGTCAAGTGTCCGATACGGGTATGTGATGCAAAATGAAGAGTCCTGGTAACATAG
>CAAKMY010037607.1:0-20442 GCA_901111285.1 Corrigiola litoralis
ATCTCACATCTGTTACAACAGTATATATGCTTGTAACCCAAAAGCCTCAGAAAGCTTGATCAGGTCAAAATATAAGGAGTAACTGGACAAAACATCAATGTTCATGCGTAATTTACTTTAGACGAACCAACTTTTGTTTAGGATTGTTTGATATTTGTTGGGCTGCTCTATATATCGTGTCCATGATTCTAGACTATTAGGTTCTGGTGGTTGTTCTTGGTGAATTTTTAATATTGGCGCTGTTTAATTAGAGGTTTGAAGCAGTGATTAACTAACTATCCTAGTTTGGGTTTGTTCTTCTTTGCATACTAAGCTAGTTTGGACTTTGGAGGGTAGTTTTTGAGTTTTTTGACTGGTTGAAGTAAGGTTGCTGGTGACGGCACTCTCGCTTTATTTCAAAAAAAAAAAAAAAAAAAAAAAAAAAACGGCACTCTCGCTTATGGATGTTTGGGGGGTATTGGCTATTTTTTTTTTCTCAAATTGAGATTGAAGCGTACTACAGTTCGAGAGGAGGGGAAAGATAGTCTTTTCCTCTTAGCTTCTCTCCGGTAATGATAATTTGTTACTGTACTATCCGAAATTGCTGATTAATATAGATAACGGACAATGCGCAGAATGAACACAAGACTTGATCAGAAATTAAACCTCACATGCAAGAAACATGGAACTGTTATACAAAATTCCGAAGTGTACCTTGAAATGCGCCCATATATAAGAATGAGATCGAGCATGCATTATCAGCTGTATAAATGAATATACAGAAAGGTATTCCTTTAATGGTTTAGCAGCTGCAATGACTGCTTTTCGCAAAAGCCAGGAATATGTACCATAAAACTTTGATGAGTTAGCTCACCAGGTGTTAGCAGCCTCGAAATGTAGCTATGTTGTTCACTTCTTTTAATATTATTACTTGCAAAACTGGTGGGTAGCTTCTCTAGCTACCACCAAAAGATCAGGGAAGAACCAACCATCATGGAGCCTTGATTCCTGTAATAGTGTATGCAAGAGACTTCACCCAGTCAGCCTTGAACAACAATGACTGCATAGTGTGCATCATGTTGTACTCAGCTCATTCAAACTAAAGAGAAGACAAGGTTACTTAATGCAAAAAAATCTAAAACTTATCATATCATTGTAATATTTGACTATAGTAGTTCATCATACTTAATTCTGTACGGCTATGTGTTTCATTTTTTATTATCAAAGTGCCTGACAAAGTTTAGCATAGAATTAATATTAGTTAGTATACAAATAAAAGTAACAGAATATAGTGCTGCAGGGCTATTTCTGATATGAACTCATCATGGTAAGTTTACAAGCAAAAAGCCAAGGATTAGACGGGGAAAGGTAGCCTGGGAACCATTGGCTCTGAACAGGCATAGTATTATAGCTTAGCTTGCTATTCAGAAAAGATTAGCAACTGTGGATAAGATTTAGCATAAGGAGATTTGTATGGTAAACAGCCAAAAACAGGTGTCTACTCTGCTGCAGTGCTGCTGAGTCCCATGATCACTTATTCTTTGCCTGTCCTTTCTCTGCTGGTTCATGGTCCTCCATCAAACATTGGTTGGGTCATTATACAAGAAACAGGTCCCTGAAACATGAGCGTCAGTGGCTAATGGCTTTAAGGATGGGAAGGGATCCTCTAGCCAAACTTTGTGGAGCGGCTCTTAGTGCAACTATCTATGAAATATAGTGTGAGAGGAACATGAGGTTTTGTTTATTCTTTTTTTTTTTTTTTTTGTAATCAGCAATCCACTGTGAGCAGCCTGATCAAGCAATTTCAGTTTAATCTTCTGTGCAGACTGTATAAGTGTTGTCCTGGCAGTGCAGATTCTGTCATTGCTACTCTTGGCTAGACTTTGTTTCCTTGTTTGGCCTGGTTTTTGTTTTTGCAGGTTCTCATTTAGAACTTTAGCAGGCCTGGCTTTTGCTAAGCAGGTCCTGTTCCTGTTCTTAGGATGTCTTTTGGCTTTCGTAACTATCTTTAAATTCCTTCTTTGAGGAATAAAAACTATATCGTCTTGAAAAATATATAATAGAAATTTCAACATTTCTCTTTAGTTAATCCGTTTAAATGAAAAACACAAAATTACAAAAGCTTATATATAACTAGGCCTGACCCGCATTGACCCGACCCCTTTTTTACGAGTAAAAAGTTTAGTGTGAACGGTGAAGAGTGTTCTTTTTAGTTTTGACTTTTGAGCTATGACCCGCCCCGCTAAATAAATAAATTGGCCCAACCCGTTATGACCCGACCCATTAATATTAGGGTCGAGTCATGACCCGCAAAAAACCGGTTTGAGTTGGGCTTTTTTGCAGGGCCTGGCCCCATTACACAACCCTATATGTAAGTATCACCAAATTTGTGAGCAATTGGAAAACCCATGCGCTTTAAGTTCTACATAATTTTCTTTTCTTTTATCGTAAATAATTAAAAATACGATATAATTTTTAACTTTTGAAATCTCATTATAGTATTGGGATAACTTACCCTTATATCTTTCAAGTTCACATGTCTAACAATATTGACCAACCAAATACAATATTGATCAAACAACCTTAGCTAAGTGTTACTTGAATCAAATAAACTATCTAACGTGACTCAAAGAGTCAAAGTACAATCCTAAACACTAAATAATTCAATTCAAATTGACCCAATCCGAATCTAATAACTAATATGTGTTGTCGGTTTTACTCCTGTAGATACACCATATTCCTATATTGCTTGTAGTTGTCAAGTATTATGTAGTGATCTCTCATATCTTGAAAGTTCAATTTTAATTATTGGCATAACATATATGATAATCAGAGGCTTTTTTTATGCACCCAAATAATAAAGGACCATACAAGTATACAATATGATTTAAATCATAATCCAAACTCAAATTAACCGGAAATTTCTCAAATTATTACGATTCAAATTAATCTGATCGAACCAATCCAAATTACTATTTTCTCAAGTTATTTTTTCTTTAATAACTCATTTGCCAAGCCAAGATACAATTTATCTTCCATTGCTAGTAGTTGGTTAGCTGTCAATCTAAGCTAACAATTGCACTGAGTCGTATTGGTTTCGGTTGCCGATCCACTCAATTCATGACTACCTTCAGGTCGTATAGGTCAAGTTATAACTTTCAAGTCATGATAACCTTGATAACCTTCATGTCATATAGGTCAGGTCGTGCCATGTTATGTTTGGTTAGGTCCACTAAGATCATATCACCTTCAGGTTGAACTTGATTCGGGTCTTATCGAATCATCTATACCTTTAAGGTTGATTTTGTTTCGGCCTTTCGGGGTGCTGATCTAGTGTTTCGAATTGCCTCTTAAATAATTCAGGTCAACTTTACCAGCTCTAGAGAGACTTATCAAATTATCATCACTTAATCAGTTGACTTTTGACTAAAAACACAAGTCAAAGTACAAACCCCACAAGTCCAACACAAAAACAACACATAAACCCACTTCTTCAGTTCTTGTCTGGTCAAACAAAAGTCAACGCTCCCATCTCAATGGACTCTCCGTACACCCTCAAACGCCACCACGCGCCACCGCACCAACCACCGCACCACCACCCAAAACCCACCTCACCGGAAACCCTCTTCCGCATCCTCTGCCCGGCGACAAAGGCCGGGGGGGTCATCGGCAAGGGGGGCGCCGTCATCCGGCAGCTCCGGGAGGAGAGCGGGGCCCGCATACGCATCATCGACGACGGACCCACCTCCCACTCCGACGAGCGCGTCATCCTGGTGGCCGCCGGGGAGGAGGGGGTGGCCCAGGGGGCGCTGGTCAGGGTGTTTGAGAGGATGCTCAAGGTGGACGAGGAGAGAGGGGATGAGAATGAAGGAGGGGGAGATGGTGGGGTGGTGTGTAGGATGTTGACAGGGGGGAATCAGATAGGGTGTGTGTTGGGGAGAGGGGGGAAGATTGTGGAGAAGATTAGGCATGAGAGTGGGGCCCATGTTAGGATCTTGCCTAGGGAGAATCTCCCTTCTTGTGCTTCTCCTGGGGATGAACTCATTCAGGTTTACTATGCTTCTATTTTGCTCATGTTCGTATCGTTATCGTTATTGTTATCGTGGTTGTGATCGTTATCGTGTGTGTTTTTCGCTTTTGTTGAAGTTGGTACTTTGGTGTAATGTGGTTGGTTATGTGGAATGTGTTTGATAAGTGGAAATGTAGGAACTTGAATGATGGGAGCATTAATATAAGTGGATAGGACCCTCTTTTGGATTATAGTCTTTATTTCGTTTGATTGCTTATGTGGAATGTAGTTGGTAGGGTGATGTGGAAATGTAGGATTTTGAATGATGGAAGAAATGGATGATACCCTTTTTTGGATTTTTGTTTGGTAATTTAAGTCTTCAATCGGTTTGTTTGCTTTAAGTTGGTATGATATGGTTGCTTATAGTTGTGTGGAATGTGGTTGATAGGGTGATGTGTAAAATGTCGGATCTTGAATGGTGGAAGGGAGTAATATAAATGTATGAGACCCTATTTGGATTATATAGTCTTTAGTTGGTTTGATTGCGTATGTGGAATGAATTCGATAGGGTAATGTAAAAATGCACGAATATAAGTGATGGAATGTACTTGATAGGATAATGTGGAAATGTAGGAATTTGAATCATGGAAGGAAGTTATATGAATGGGTGAAACTTTTTTTTCATTATTTGGTAGGGTGATGTGGAAAGTAGGAATTTGAATGATGGAAGGGAGTAATATGAATATGTGAAACACTTTTTTGGATTGTAGTCTTTGTTTGGTTTGATTGCGTACGTGGGATGAATTTGACAAGGCAATGTAGATATGCGCGAATCTAAGTGATGGAATGTGTTTGATAGGGCATTGTGGAAATGTAAAGTGTAGGACTTTAAATGACGGAAGGAAGTAATACGAATGGATAAGACCCTTTTTGGGTTTACTCTTTAGTAATTTTGAGTCTCTATTTGGTTTAGATGTTTGATTGTGTAGGTGGAATGAATTTGATAGGGCAATGTTGAAATGCACGAATCTAAGATGAAAGTGCGTTTGATAGGATAACGTAGAAATGTAGGACTTTAATAAGTCATGGAAGGAAGTGATATGAACGGATTAAACCCTTTTTCCGAAATTATTGTTTGGTAATCTTAAGTTTTTATTTGGTTGAATGGCGTACGTGAAATGAATTCGATAAGGCGATTTAGAAATGCGCAAATCTACATGATGGAATGCATTTGATAGTATAGTGTTGAAAAGTGGGTTTTTAAGTCATGGAAGGAAGTAATATGAATGGATGACACCCTTTTTTGGATTATTGTTTTTGTAATTTCAAGTCTTCTATTGGTTTGAATGGGTACATGTGATGAATTTGATAAGGCAATGTTGAAATGTGTGAATCTAAGTGATGGAAGTAAGTATGGAAAGGATGAGGTCTCATATGTGATTTGATAGGTAATGTGGAAATGTAGGAATTTAAGAGATGGAAGTAGATTGTGGAAAGGACGAGATCTTGAAAGGATTTTTTGGGGTTATAAATTTTAAGCCTTTTTTGGGTTTGATTCCCGACACAGAATGAACTTGACAAATTTGATCGGCTAATGTGGAAATGCGAGAAGGAAAAGATGAGGCTCTTTTCTGGATAGTTTTTTTTTAGTCTAAAGTCTTTTTCTGGTTTGATTGTGTCCATGTAATGGATTTAATAGCCTAATGTTGATGTGTAGGAGTCCAAGTGATGTAAGTAATGGAAGGATGGGACCCTTTTTTGGATAATTATTTAAACCTAAGTCTTTTCTGTTGGTTTTATTGCTTTTTTGGAATGAATTTGATAGGGTAATGTTGAAGTGTGTGAATCTTAGTAATTGAAAGGATGAAAGCGTTTTGTTGGTTATTGTTCCTTATTTGGTTTGATTACGTTGGTGGAACGAATTAAACAGAGTAATGTGGAAATGGGTGAATCTAAGTAACGGAAAGGATCGACTCGGGAAATGTTTGGTTGACCTTGAATGTCCCTTTTTATTACCCTCATGAAATGGTAGATATAGATAGGGAGGGTCCCATAAGTGGATTTTTTAGTACATTAGTGACCAATCAGAGTGAGAGGGTTGACAACCGTGACTGCTAGTGTATCATTCTTGTGTTTTGGTGATATTTTGTTTAGTTAAGTAATGTGCTTGTAATTGTTTTTCGATTTGGGCTTGGTTAGAATACTGGTTTGTTAACAGATTTGATTTGAATTGACTTGGAATTGATGTTCGTGGACTTAATTTGATATGGTAGTTTTTGTGTGTATTGCCATACGGGGGTGAAGTTGTTAGTATTATGATGAGGGGTGTGCTAAATGTGGTTGGGGATAGAAATTGTGGCTACAATTAGACTACTGTTTGGCTTTTTGATTAGAATTTCGAGAGACTACGTGTCTTTTAGAAAGAGAGGGGAATGCAGTTGTGTCAATAATCAATATGTGATGGCGTTTGATAGTGTTGTTCCCTTTAAACAAATTCACGATGCATCTAATTGAAAGTGGGAATGAGGTTTCAGGGTATGTTTGTGGTTGTTTTGATGAATGGTTTGGTTGGTAGGTGGGAATTTTAGCAAGCTTCCTAAAGTCCCCCTCCGCCTGTTTTACATTCCTCAAAAAAAAGTGGGACATCTATTTAATGGTACTTTTGCAACTTTTTTGGTTGTAAAATGGGGATTGAAAAAGAAAGGAATGGAAGAGAAGAGTAAGGAAAAAAATTAGTCTTTTGTTTGTTTGGTTTTACTTGTAGGAATTCTGATGATTTCTCTGTTTCATTATTTAATTAAGAGCTTGATATAAATGTGAGAATCATATGAATCCTATGTTCAGCTTTCTTTCCGTCCAAATTCCACCAACTTGGTTGCAAAGTGAAATGAGGTTTACTAAGGAACATTTCCTTTTAATTCCTTCCGTTTCCTTGCAATTCTTACGCATGAATGAAACCATATTAAACTGATTTCTTTCCTTTCGTTTCTTTCTTTTCCCACCACTTCCTTTCAATTAGACAAGTTGTTGGAGAAGCAGAGGAAAGGAACATGAAAGAAGTCCATATCGTGAGATAACATGATATTTTACTCGGCATTACTGTTAGAGATTGGAATGCTTCTTGAGCATGCGCTCATTCTAGGAAATATAGGACTAAGAGCAAACTTTAAACTTCAGGAAAGATAGAATCAAGTACAAACTTTAATTTCTTTGACAAACACGAG
The DNA here is from genome assembly GCA_901111285.1 of Corrigiola litoralis. NCBI lineage: Eukaryota > Viridiplantae > Streptophyta > Magnoliopsida > Caryophyllales > Caryophyllaceae > Corrigiola > Corrigiola litoralis. Next base: position 7,213 of record CAAKMY010037607.1, read on the forward strand.
ATATGACAAATATTATAGCATTAGTGGATGAGATGGGATCCTTATTGAATTATGTGTTGATACTAGAAATGATAGAATCAGAACAAACTAATAGAAAGGGCGAGAGACAAACTTGAGAACAATCTGAGATCCACGAACTTGATAGGGAAGGCACCCTAATGCTCTTCGAAGTGTTTAAGGAATTAAACTAGATAATCCTAAAGGTCAAAGTAAAGCTTTAGAAATATGGGGGATTTGATGTGAGATTAAGTGGCCCATGCATGTCACATTTATTATGTGATTGTGCTAGGACTTCTTGGCTTGTTCTCTAACAGACTTGAGATAAGGAGAAATTATTATATGGTCCAGAACCAATGCTCCCATCTCTCGCAAAGAGGGGGTTTTAATATGTTAAATATATTAAACACCTCTTTGCGAGAGGTGGGAGCATTGGTCCTGGACCATGCAATATTTTCTCCGTAGATGGGGATCATCTATTCTGGGTGTCGCTTGATTCCCTATACTACTACTGCAAAGAGGTGGTTTGGTGTCGCTTGACTACTAAAGGTGGATGAGGAAAGATGGTAGATTTATGGAAATCATATTAGTTGGAACGGGAACAACACTAATATGTAGGATGTAGGCAGGGACCCTATGAGAAAAAAGGGTGTTAGCAGGGATCAATCAAGTATGGTGTGGGTTAGGAGAGGAGGGAACATAATGGAGAAGATTACGCAAGAGTGGGGCTTAAGTTAGGGTTTTGCCTAGGGATCATCGTCCTGATTGTGCTTCTCTTAGAGTTGAACTCATTCAGCTATATAAAATCTATTTCTTTTTTTTTCCCTCTTTTGGTTTGATTGCTTATTTGCTTATAAGCAAAAGTATCTGTAAACTCAATGCAGAAATGCAAGTCATTGAAGAAAGTAATCAGAAAGATGAGACCCTTTTTTGTCATGTAATTAATGTGCTTGTTGTACTTATAATATGTTCTTGTTAACAATAGTGCTTTGTTGACATTTTTTTTTTTTGTTAACTATCTTGTTAGAATTGATTTTCTTGCTTGGGGACGGACTTGGCTGTTTTAAGCTATTATTTTTATCACTGCTCTTTATTTTAGTTCTGCTAGACAACTTCGATTACTCGTTACTACTCTCAAGAGTATGCTTTATCTAAAAGATGGTTCAGTACTACTATGCATTTTTGAAAAGCTTTGGACCATTTCAGTTTATGCTGCAGTATTGTGTTTCTTTATGTCTTTTTTTAAAATATATTTGGATTTGTGAGAATTGGAATAGGTAAATTGTTGAGTATAAAATGGCTCTAGTACTTTACCAGCTTCTCACTTGTGCTAGTTGATGACTGATAAGGGATAATAGTTTCTTAGATTTTAATAGATAAGGAAACTGCTGATCTATGTTGATTACGTTGAAGTAAGGTCCCTTGGTGTTTCTGAAGACTATTAGATTATTTTGGCTTGGCCCCTGAGTAACTTAATCTGGTTGCGCTACAATCAGCATCGGTGATTGAGAAGTGGAGAAAAAAATTTGAGATATGTCAGGCTGAAACATTATACTTATGCTGGATACTTCTATTATTGCCAACATGTTCTTAGTGGTGTAATTGCTCTACTTTTTACTGCATGATTGCTCCAATTGGGTTAAGTCCATTATTTGCCTGACATCAGATGTCCGGAAATTTTCAAGCGGTAAGGAAAGCGCTCTTGTTGGTTTCAAGTTGTCTTCAGGAACACCCCCGAGCTGATATGTTTCAAGGACCAAACATACCTAGCCAGACAGAGTCTTTTACCCAAAGAGGTCCACATGCAAACGATCATCACTCTAGGGGTTTTACAACGGCGGCAGCGCATGAAAACTTTGGATCTAACCATAGGATGGTTCCAGAAGAAGATGTTGTTTTCAGATTGTTATGCCAAGCAGATAAAATTGGTAGTTTGATAGGAAAAGGTGGCTCCAGTATACGAGGGATCCAAAATGAGACTGGTGCATCAATCAAGATCAGTGATGCAGTTGCACCAGATTCAGATGAGCGGGTGGTCATCATATCTGCACGAGAGGCATGTGAATTATGAATTCAATATCAATGCATGTTGTATTGCTGATAGTCATTCAAACTTCATTTGGTTACATGTAGAATATTGTGGTGAATTATCTGTTCTTTGCTTTCAGTGCATGTGGCCAAATCCCTCGTCTACATCAGGGGAGGGGTGATTAAAGAAAAAATAAGAACAAACTTTAGTGGGTGGATATTGTAAAAATAAAGACCATACTGTACTACTGTAGCGTGCATGAAAGAATTTTGGTTCATTCAGGAATCGAGAAATAATTGTAGCCTCATCTGCAAATAATAGTTGTATCGTAACATGACATATATAGTTTTACTTCAGTCAGAAACTCGTAGTTTTGCTTCAACTAGAAAATTTTAGATTTTCTAAAAGCCTAAAATCATGTTGAAGGAATCAAAGTAGGGATTAGTCTGTTCAGATTTCATTTGGTACGGACGCATGGGCAACACCTTAATGGGATTCTTTAAGTCAATCTTTAATTTTCTTTTTACATGAGCTTCCACTGTTATAGTCTTTTTCCCTAATAAATCATTTTCTCATTTGAACTTGTACAGAGCATGGACCTTAACCGATCACCTGCTCAGGATGCTGTTATTCGTGTGATCAGTAGACTAGCAGAGGTTGGATTTGAACCAGGTGCTGGTGTTATCGCGCGCCTTCTTGTGCATTCACAGCAAATAGGTTGTTTGTTGGGTAAAGGAGGCCTCATCATAACCGAAATGAGAAGACTTACTGGTGCTAGTATTCGGATTTTTGGCAGGGAACAAGGCCTGAAGTCTGGTACCCAGAATGATGAAGTTGTGCAGGTAATATCTTTAATTTTCTAGTGAATCGTCTTAGTGCTCGTGGCTTTGGCCTTAGGGTGATCGCTGATCAATGTTCATATTCTGCTTTGGCTGTTTGCTAGCTTAGATGGTGGAGGCATTTTTTTTTTTTTGAAGCAAGATGGTGGGGGCAGTTGGTGTAATGGAACTTAACGCTTTTGAGACCCTTGAAAGTTTTAATATGGCTTTGTTGTTCTGTTTGAATCAAATCAACCCCAACAAGAAAATATCATATGTTTGCCAAGACAGTCTGTATGAATCTTGTGCTGCTTAGCACAAAAGTTACGTTATCTTGTATTTTGAAGTAGTGTCTAATAAAGTACTGATCATTCTACACATTGTACAGGTCATTGGGAACTTGCCGTGCGTGCATGATGCTTTATTCCAGATTACTAGTAGGCTTCGCGAGCATTTGTTTCCTCAAAGGCAACATCTGTCTCATGTTAGTAGCTCCCCTTACTTAAACACCTATTCAGAGTTGCCGTCTCCTTCATTTAGGCCCAGACATGATCAGGCTTCCCCAGGTCGTTACCATTCCCCAGTTGGTTCAGCTCATGGCTATGACAACCGTTCTGCTGGTCAAGCGCAAGCTCATCCGTCTGCATTTTCACATGGTGCAGATAGAACTGGTGGAGCTAAGATTGAACACGACCGTTATCGTTATGGCGGTGATAGAGCTCCTTATGGCCCAACATTTGAGCGGCCACCTTCTCCTAATGCTTGGCATCCCCAGGTTAATGACCTGTTGCATCTCAGTTTCATTCATCTTTAGAATAAAACCAATCAAGTATGTGTAACATAATTTTCCAGGTAGTCAATAATGGGAATCCGGGCAGATTTTCAGATGGAGGGCTGGGACCTTCTGGGGGGATTTCAAGCACCAGCGAGAGGTAACGTCAACTGTCTTTCTGGTATTTGCACTTTGTATTGTGTTTTAATTTCGAATTGTTTATTATCAACAGTATTTCTGTGGTTAGGCGAGGGTCTACCTGTGGGGTTTTATGGCTGTTAGCCACTCTTTCCAAAATTCTGGCATAGAATGGTTTGGTATAGGCGGACCTTCATTATTAAGCTATTGTGCTGCATGACTAGACTCAGTGTCAGTTCAAGATGAGCCCATTGGAAGCTATAAAAAGTTTATATGGGATTCTGTTTGAACGACATGATTCTTTGTGTGCAAAGTTCTTGCAAGCTGGGGACTATCCCATCTATTGGAGAAACTTACCCATTAAATTAAAAGACGCATTTTCATTGTCTTCATATCAGCTAGTTATTTTGATATTAAGCGTCAAGGTAGGAGACTGGGAATGTGCTCTGGAATTTGCTTAAATTGTTTATGGCTGGAGTAAGCTCTTACTGATGTCTCAAATACTTGCTCTTTCTGGGTTTGTAATGCTGCAAAACATGTGCAATCCCCGCTCTAGTTTTTTTATGCACTCTCACATGCAATGCTCTGAATGTTTACTTGGATTTTGTCTGTGATGCAGTGATCAGATGCAGATAATGACGAAGTCAGTCGAAGTTGTAGTCCCGCAGATATTGCTGCCTCACGTTTATGGAGAAAACAGAACTAACCTCAGCCACATAACACAGGTGGTTTATAATATGCAGCTTCATGCAGTTGTTTGCATTTAATACAGCAATCAGCTCATTGTTGTCGAGGAACCAATTTTAAAGTTCATCTTGTAACATATGTGCTCCCTTCTTGGTTTCTGTGTTGCAGTACTCTGGAGCAGATGTTCTTGTTCATGATCCAAAACCTGGCGCCACTGAGGGTCGAGTTGTAATATCAGGAACACCCAGTCAATTACATACTGCTCAAAGTCTTGTTCAAGCCTTCATTTTATGTGGTCAAGCATATTGACAAAAAATACAACTTACAAACAACTGTTCAGATGCCAAGATGTAAATTTTGTGCTATCTCCCCCCCCCTCCTCCTCCTCCTCTCTCTCTCTCTCTCTCTCTCTCTCTCTCTCTCTCTCTCTCTTCTCTCCCGTAGAGTCTGTGCCTTGTATCCTTGTACAATTCCTCAGTTTAGTTAAATCTATAGAAGGAAATGTACATTAATCTATACCATTATACATGTACATATCATGGCTCTACCTTCTGCTACCTAGCATGAGGCTTTTTTGTTCTTTTTATTTGTTTTACCGGACTACCGGAGAAGTGTGGGTTACTAAAGCCGGCCGTAGCACTCCTCCTATAGTCAGGATAGTCAGTGCTCTTGTTTTAACTTCTTTTTTTCTTGTCATCTTTTTTTCGGGTTTAAAGAGAACACAATCGTAGGTGACAATCTGTTAAGACATAACTGTAGCAAATTGTTTTTGCTGTTATGTACGATGTTGTTTAGATGATGCAACTTCAGCTTGTGCCCTCTGACGGCTTGGAGATGTCAGTTAGAACTTAGAAGTATGAAGCTCAAATTCATGACTTTTGATGATTTAAATGATATACTTATTTTACAAATGGAAAACTTGTATGAGATGGTCTTTTTGACCATATGTATATAGTCAAGTCGACGGTGTGTTGAAGTTTTTTCATTAATTCACAAATTATCTAAAAAAGAAGATAGAAATGAATCAATCGGGGCATTTTTATTAACATTCATTAGAAATAACTTTTTTAAACCGTAAATGCTTTTCTAAGCCATGTTATATGAACTTTGAAATAGTTACCGAAAGAACTCAGTTTCCGAAAATTTTCTCTACAAAATCAAAGGATCTTCTCATACTATCAACTATTTCTACAATACCAGCGAAGTCCCCAAAAGTCCAAGTGAAAGAAACATGTAGAGGATTAAGACGATCTCAAGTCGATTTCATAATTTTCCCAAGAAACTAACATAAAGTATCATCATCAATTTATCATTCAAAACAAAGAGGACAACAAACATAGCATGAGACTTTTATAGAAAGATAATATAATTTTATCTTAAAATTAGACGTGGTTATTATTAGTTTTATACTACCAACAATAATATTATTAATAATAATCATTTTGCAAGTAGGAAGTTTAATTTGAAATGGAGGTAGTATCGATCACTACTTGACTCAACTACTCAACTAGTCCCATTTATTATTAACACGATGACAAAGAAGCTACTTTAAATCATATAATGATTACTTCAAGCTCATCCAATTACAACGAAAAATTAAACTGTCTCATAAGAGACTAGCCGATAGTGTGTCCTTGCTATTTCTCCCCCTTTTCTTGGTTGACCTTCATCTTCACAGTCAAACAACGACTTAAAAATATAAAAACCCATCAAAAAAAATACATAATATTAATAATTATTAATATTTTTCTCTATCCAATTAAAACAAAGAAATCTCTATTTTTATCTGACTTTCTCTAATTTTGTACATTTTTAATAATTTACCCCACTTTTCCTCCCTAATCAAACCCTAATCCAAAGGTGTGTAATTTTTTCCAAATTTCTCCTTTTTTTAATCTTAATCCCCAATTATTATTGTTGGTATTATTCCAGTTTTTATTATTTGTGAAATAACGGAAGGTGGCTATGATAATTAATTTACATTTTTTGCATGATTATTAATAATAAAAGGACAAAAAGCTTGCAAAATTATTTCTTTTTTGTTGGGGTTGTTTGGATATGATGGTATATTGAAATTTTTTAGTAAATATGCTGGGAGTTGAAATTTATGTAATGATTTTGATAAAAAGTATTTAAAGGATGTAAATTGATATATTTTGTGTTGGGCATATTGGAATTTGGTTAGTGTGTTATTTAATGTGGTGTTTTGTTAGCTGATTGTGATTGATTTCTGGGTGTTGCCATTTATGTAGGCTTGGAATAAGCGAAAATATCGAAAACTCGAAACTTTAGCTTTAGAAAGCAGTGTTGAGCTAGGTAGTTAGGAATTGTAGAGTGATTTGGTGTGGTTGTGGTTTGATCAAGTGTCGTGCCGTGGAGTGTGAAGAGTTGGAAGGGAATTTTATGAGTTGGGTTTCGGCATTTTCGAGCTGAAGTGTTATTATTTTGGTGTGGATAGGGGATTATAGAGTGTTGATATAAGTGTAAAGATTCATAGAGTGGGAGGAGATTAGGTTGGTATATTTGTGGTTTGGTGGTGGTTGTAAAGGGTGGTTGTGAATATGGATGATTTACATGGGGGTGATGGACAAATGCACATGTCGGAGGCGGAGCAACAAATGCACTTGGTGGAGGCGGAGCAACAAATGCGCGTTCACTATATGCATGATCCGGACCACGGGATGCATCATTTGAGCAACGGGAACGGGATGGAGGATGAACATGATGACGGTGATGTGGGTGGGGGTGACGGCATGGAGAATGACCTCCACAACGGTCATTTGAATGTTGGTGATGCTCATGGTGCGATGATGGTGGCTCCTGGCGATAATAACCAGCTAACCCTTTCTTTTCAGGGTCAGGTTTATGTGTTTGATTCTGTCTCACCTGAGAAGGCAAGTCTTCTGTCCTTTTGCTTTTTCGCTTTACTGTTTTATGTGTATTTGTTACTTGTTCTCGTCTACTATGATTGGGCGAAGGTTTGTAATGGTAAAGTGTTGTAATTACATTGCTCTTAACACGATCTTTGGCACCTGTAGTCAATTCTGGAACAACCATCTCGAGAATAGAACTAGCTAAACATCAGTGGTTCTGTTATATGCCTCTTTTGATTAGCACATTTACGCCTTTACTCACACAGTAATTAGAGTTTCATGACTCTGCATAACCTTTGAGCTGCATTGTCCATACTCCTTTGGTCCCAACTTCCACCTGACTTTTAGCAGTGAGTGATTATCCACTGAAAAGGTAAAGAGAATCATGCTTACTGACAATGAGCAATTAGTCCTGCCATCATTACCCTCACCCCTCCAGTTCAATCAAAAAAGAAAAGAAGAGAAGACCGAAAAAGAAAGCTCAGAATTTTATTTATATGTTGGAGAGGGAGGTTTTTATCTTGTTATTTTAAAGCGACTTTCATGTTCAAGAGAATTTACTGGAAAAAAATTGTAATACTAAGACGAGATACTATGTTGATTTGTTGAACCATGGTCGACCACTGAAATGAAGATGGATAACTGACTATATGATGGCTGTTTTTCTACATCTGGCAATAAATTCTATACAAGCATAACAGAGAAGCGATACACATGACTGCGTGCACCCTCAGAAGTTTTAGGATTGCAATGAGTTCGCAATCTGAATGCGAGATTACAGTTGTTGTCTAGATGCTAAAATCAATTGTAGAAATGTCAAGTTAGGATTTTTTTATATTGATGGAAGTATTTAGGACATGTTTCTATTAATGGAACTTCGTATATTGCGAAACGTTGTTGTTTTTGATGGACTGGATGTGTCTTACTAAGTACATTATGGAACGCTGGCTACCAAGCTTTGTAGCCTGTTGTTCATGAAGCCTTGAATGATTAAGGTGATGAAGGGTCTTTAGCTCGTATCCTTATCCTTTGTCTGTTAGGGTTTGACAAGTTCATACTTTGGAGTAAATGCTCCCTAGATTTGTTTATATGTCAGCTATTATCTGTTTAAAATGGTGTTATATGCCATTTTTTCTACATGTGATTTCCACTGTTGGAATCACTCAACTTTGCATCTTCAATATGGAGTAGCCTGTAAAAGTATTGTCACTGCGCTTTCTTTTCTGTGCTTAGAAAGATACTCTAATTATTTTTTTAAATGCAGGTTCAAGCGGTATTGCTTTTGTTAGGGGGGCGTGAAGTACCCTCAACAGTTCCTGCTGTACCAATGACCTCTTCTCATGCCAATAGGGTAATCTTATTATATTAGCTTTGTGATCTATGAGTATGATATGTTTTGTTATTGTATCTCACAGAGCATGGATTATTTGGTCAGGGAGCGGCTGGCACACCACAGAGGTTCAATGTTCCACAGAGATTGGCTTCACTACTCAGGTTTCGTGAGAAGAGAAAAGAACGAAATTTTGACAAGAAAATTCGCTATACTGTTCGCAAGGAGGTGGCACTCAGGTAAATTATGTCTTTAATGCATGTTTCCTGCTCTCCTTTTTATATTACTGTAGTATGTTAAGCTATGACAGATTCATGTACGGCTTTATTTCTCTTGTGGACCAGAATCTGCTTTTTTAGGATATGGATTACTACTATCCATCTACGATCTATTTCGTACTCTAGTTATAAAGTAGGATTAAATCTCCTTCCCTCTCAGCCTTAGTGGCCAGTTATGATTTATTGAACAACGAGAACCTGTGTTAAGATAGACTTTTTTGGGATATGAACTCTGAAACGAATACTCTGGAATTACTTATCATAGGAATTGAATTGTAGTACTGAAATTTCTGATGTGCTTTTATGCTGCATCTGTGAAAGTGTGGCCGGAAATGATTTTCTTTTTCTTTTCCACCACAAGCAGGAGAGAAGCTGTCTTTAAACATCATGGCAAATGAACGAATTAGTGGATATTATTCTAACAATAATGTGGTTTACCTGATGACAATGTAAGCTACATGGAGTGAGATAGTTGACAATCGTGAGGCTGATTTTGACGTGAATAAAATATAAACGTTGTTTAACTAACTCGTGAATTATGAGACAGAGAACAAGGCGGGAACATCCCACAACGCAACCAAATTGGTGCCAAGTACCAAGTTTCACCCATCAAGTGCAACTGGTTCCAATGGGTTTTAAGACTCTTGTATCTTCCAGATCTGAGCATGTTTGTTCATTACGGTTGTTTAGTCTATCTTGAGCAGGACTCAGTTCAGTGGGGATTCCTTTTGTTTAGTGCCTTGCGGAAGTTCCAATCCAAGTTTGGGATTGAATCCTTGTTGAAGGGTTATTTTTATTTCTGTTGGTGTTAATTGCTCCACTTCCTTATCAATCCGTGACTAGAGCTCTATTAAACATGAAGGTAGTGCATAAAAGCAATCGCATCTACGGAGAGCTTTTGAGCATACTGAACAGTTACTGATAAAGGGTTTTATTAGTGAGCTTGAGAATCATAGTTCCCTTCGAAAATGGTTTGTTATTTACAAAATTTTCCGACTTGGTCTCCCATCTGCTACCTTTTATAGTCAACAGGTTGATATCTCTTGTTTTGTTTCATTTCCTTGCAAACTAATAAAATTGGAAGAGTCTTCTCTTCTATAAGAGGTCAAGTTGAAATCACCGTACCACATTGTGACCTCTCCGCTTTCTGTTACCACTGATTCAAGGAAAAAGTGTAGCTATCTATGACCAAGAAGATTTATACAAACCACCTGAAAGCAGCAAGGCTCGAGCTTTCTGTTTGACCGTTGTACTATGTTCATGATATCAAACAAGTCATCATATGTAGCTCACTTATGAAAATAGGAGTCAATGATGTTTGTGATCAATTTCTTTATAACTCGAACAAGCTTCAACTTTGTGTGAAAATTTGCAGTACACACAGGGGCGCATCAAAATAAGTTATCTGCTATCCTTTAGTGCTCCTGATCTAGGGTCACTTTATTTTCTTTGGTGGTGGTGTTGTTAACACTTGAACACTGTTACTGTGCTTCACATGTATTCTCTCCATTCAAAACCCACCTTCCTACTTTGCCTCTTGGGTTATTCAAGACGAACCTTCCTATTTCCTTTTTTTGGTAACTATTTGCAATGTAAAGTGACTATTCTTACCCTCACTTATCAATAAAAAACTAGTTAGTGGATTGAAGGTCCTACCACTGTCCTCATTTATACTCTCATATTACAACAAAAAAACTCAATTGATCGACATCCACTTTTCTTTTCTTGTTATTTATTGTTTTTCTTAAAACTTGTGCATTAAAGCAATAGGAAGGTCGGTCTTGAATGGAGGGAGTAGTAATTTGCTAAAGCGTGCAAGATCTGATTTTATCACTTCCCGTGCCTTTTCATGTTCAGGATGCAGCGGAACAAGGGTCAGTTTACTTCGTCAAAGCCTAGTCACGAGGACTCTTCATCAGCAGTAACAAGCTGGGAGTCTAACCAAAGCTGGGGACCTGATGGAACTGTTGGACCAGCTCTAGAAATTTGGTGAGTATCTAGTGTTCTGTCTTGCTTCATTAACTAGCCTGTCTTATTTGAATTCTTTTGTAATGTGCTACTTCTGACTGCACACTTCACCCATTTACCTATGGTTAAGTGTGTTGTCACTGGTCTGCAATTGTTGGTCGTGCACTTTGTAAAAGTTTTCTTCTAGGTTTCATGGGAAAATCAAGTTTATAACAAATTTTCGTTTGTTTGATTTTTAAAGGGGAGAGAGGAAAGAGGAGAGAGAAAGGGAAGTGGATTGTGGCAGAAAAGAGTGAAGGGGAAAAATGGGGCATTCCAACTATTTGGGGGGGTGGGGGGGTTAGAATATGTTCTACTATGTGGTAGTTCAATTTTCACTTAAATTTTTTCATTTTATTTTGTTGTCCAAACCAAACAATGGAAATTAGAAAACTGTTTAATTTTAATGGCATTGTACCCAAACCAAATAGAGCCCTACTATTTGTTGTAAATAGAAGTTCTAAAAATATGCCTATGAAAATCTATGCTATGGGTCATAGTTTCTAAAATTGTATTTCTCATGATCCTTCATGGTGTTGAAGTATTCCTTCTCAAGGTATGGGGTTGCTTCTATCCAGTAATTTGCTGATCGAAACTTCAAGATTTGCATTTCCTTTCCCCCAGATGCATTCTTTTCCTTCTAAAAATACGCTCCAGTACACAGAGGTATCCCCTTTGTATACCTTGAAAAAAAAAGGTACCCTATGTACTAGTTACTGAGGTTTTGCTACCCAGTTCACCCTTAAAATAGCTGAATGATAAAGGAATTTATCAGCAATTTATCGAATGTGTACTGGAGCTTCAGTACTTAACATTGATTACTTTTGCAATGCTTGACTCTATTATTCGATTCAGAATTATAATAGGCTACTCAAATTAGTCCTTCCACAAGTAGTGGTAGTGTGTGGTCGGTGGCCCAATTATGGGTTCTAGAGGACATTTCATTTGTCAACTGCTTTTCATGCTTCTTGTGAAACCTTATTTACTGGTTTTGATGAATCAGCAACAGATAACTGTGTGTGGCATTGAAATTTGGTCTTGTCGCATAGTTGTATAGACAAAGCTTTTTATACATTTTGCCTCCTTGTGCATCAGCTGCCGACATTGTGGCATCAGTGAGAAAGCTACGCCTATGATGCGGCGTGGGCCAGAAGGACCAAGGACCCTTTGCAATGCTTGTGGACTCATGTGGGCTAACAAGGTATGACCATATGAGGCTGTTCCAGTAGTTTGTGTTTGCCATACTTGCCAGTCCGTCATTTGGACAGAAAAAACTGCTTAAATTCTCTCTTCAGTTTCCCTTTCTGAAGATAAAAGTTCCATCTCTAGTGTTTGCAGAGGACATTAGCAAAAGTGTTTCCTGTGTCTTATCGTTATTTTTTTTTGCTTCCTCTGCCAATTTGATTTATTTCCTGTGGCACTCTTTATTTGGACTTGGTTGTATTAATTCCAGCTACCTGGTTTAAGATGGTTGTCATTTGTTTCGAAATTTTGTAGGGGACTTTAAGAGACCTCTCAAAAACACCAGTGCTGGGTGGACAAAGTCTTCCTATGACCAGGAGTGAGGAGGTAACTTATTGTGATGAAGTCTAATACTTGTATGGAACTGGTGTTTACACTAATCGTTGCTATTGCTATTGCATAAACTAATGTACTTAATTTATCTTACAGCAGAACGGAAGCTACGAATCCAACCACGTTGTCGGGGTTGCTGGAAATGGCAGTGATTCCTCTTGAGTGCATTTCCTGTGCCGGTAACGTGATTGAGAAAGCTGATAGAATTACAGTGCAGTTCTGGTCAGAGTTCCATCTAGAGAGTCATTAGAGTGGGATCATTGATATCATTTCCTTACCTTTGAGGACATTGAGGTGTAATTAGCTTTGTATTATTTAGTGTTAGGCTTTGCTGAGAGCAAGCGAAATTCTGTTCGACTGAGTATATTTTTTAATATTTAATGAAATTATACCCTTTACATATTTAATGTTTTCACTGGAATCTTGGGTTGCCGTGTAGAATGGGAGGTGAGAATAGTCACCCCTTTCAACATTTGCAAGATTTGTATTAGGTTGGTGATAAATATTGCACCCCCTTGGCCAGTATTTCAACACTTATACCGTAGACATGGGGGTATATACCTTTTCGTGCCCCCGGTTCAAACGATTTGCACATGTAGCTCAAATGAAATGCACATACACTTTTACCGATTTGCACATATAATATAAGTTAAGGAAAATGCACACAAAAAATAACCCAAAATAGTTCAAATTTTTTTGTAAAATAAAAAAAAGATTTTGCACATA
>CAAKMY010037608.1:0-22306 GCA_901111285.1 Corrigiola litoralis
GTGGATCCTTTGGTAATTATGCATTTATGCCTAACTTGTGATTTGTGCAAATTTTTTGCTTGCATCTGTTACTTTTGTAGTCTGTTGGTAGATGAAGCTGGAGTTCTACAGTCGTAAGCTTCTTTATTGGGCATCTCATTCATGGCTTCGCTTTTAGTTTTACACTTCAACCTTTTATTTTAAAGTTTTAAGTCCATTCTGCTTTCCTCTTGATTTGGATGTCTCATGAGCGGCACTTGTTGCAATTTGGCTGATTGAAGTGACATGGTTTGATCTGTACCGTAAGATATAAAATGGCAAGGCAGACTTCTAGATGGGAGCATTTACATATATGCTTTGCCTCCAAGTGACTCTGCACTTTACATTGTAATAGCATAACTGCACTTGAAGGGACAAGATGTTTATCCGTCTAAGGGAATGTCCAGAGCTTCTGATGACATGTATAACAGCTTCACAATTTACTGAGGACACAGAAGTCTGAACATGGCTCCACAAAAACTATTGTATGACTGTAATGTCACTGATATCAAAGGAATAGTATAATTTGATGTCAAAATTGATTGTAGAAGAAAATACGACTAGTTTAAGAAGTTGTACCCTTCAGGCGTATATCTCCCCCTGATATGACCAATAGCATAGACAAATCTATAGCTGTAATCCCATGTTTGGAAATTAGTTGATATGTATGTCATTCTGAAAGCTGATCATATTTTATATAGAGGCTGAACTTGAAATCTCTGAGTAGACATGATTAAGTTGTAGTTTGATGGTCATATTTGGAGGGGGGGGGGGGGGAGACACGTGGAAAATAGCTTCTATTCTTTGAAGGGGATCGAAATTGATTACAAAAAGTTGATTATCCATTATCATGAGGCACACATTGGTCTTTTACTTGAGCAAATATAGTCATGTTTCCTTTCAGTTAGCTCCTTGTTTCAAGAAAGCCATTGTTTATTAAGTTCAACATGGTGATGTCACCTCTGTTATTTCCTTGAAAGTTATGCTTACTAGACACTTCTTGTTTATGCAACCATCTTCACTTCAAAGGTTCCTTTGAATTTTTTTCATTTATTTAAGAAAGCCAATTGTCTGCAAAGTTATTCTGGGGCTCAGTTTTACAAATCATTGCTTAAAAGATTACACGGACTACTTCTCTCATATGTCATGTCTGGATCTCGGATTTTTGGGTGATCGGGTAGATTGTTTACTATAAACTTTCTATTTTATTTATGTGAGACACAATATGGTTCTGCGTGCATCCTGTTGGATTACACTTTCCTAGTAGTTTGCATGTTTCATTTGGTTATTATAAAAGATAATCTTCTCGGTAAATACTGGTCATCAGAAATATAGTCTCATCAGTCTCCACTAGTCTCTTCTAGCTAGGTTTAACACCAGATTACTTGTTGGACCTCAATATATTCCCATAAAGGTTGGAAACTGAGATCCATGCTGGGTTACCATTGTTTTGTTTTTGTTCCTGTGGTGGTTGCAACCTCTCTGCAGACTAAGAAATAAACGAAGTATTAATAAACCAAGTATTCAACTTGGTACTATGCTTTCTATTGTGCTGCACCATGTCTTCTTGCTTCTCTAATGTTTTTAGTCTCTTATCTTGGATTCTATCTTCCATGTTGCAGTACATCTGTTTTTGGGGTTTCCACTGAATCCATGCAGCTGTCGTTTGACTCTAGAGGCAACTGTGTGCCAACAATACTTATATTGATGCAAAGACGCCTATATGCTCAAGGAGGCTTGCAGGTAATTTGCATCTCAAAACATTTTTCTACTGTTTCTATAACGCCTCACATATCAGCTAGCAGATTTTCATAATTTATGATATACTTTTCATAAATGCTTTTCTTGAGTACATTATTGCAATTCTCTAAATTGACTGCAGTAAATATGCATGTGCAGGAGGAAGGGATTTTTAGGATCACTGCTGATAACACCCAGGAGGAGTTTGTTAGGGATGAGTTGAATAGGGGCAACATACCAGATGACATAGACGTTCATTGTCTAGCTGGGCTTCTCAAGGTAGAAATTTTTTAAATTTTTCTTTGGCAAGTGATCTTAACTTTTGTGCCTTTTCTTTATGGTATGTGGAGTTCTGTTGGGTGCAACACTAAGCATTGTCGTGATTAAGCTGCTTTATAAATTATGGAATTCCTTAACTTAGCTTGAGGACTACTGCAACCTGAGTTAGAAAGTTGCTCACTCGTCTCATTTTTTTTTTTTTTTTTTTGAGTTAGGCTAGATGGACTTTGGTGCAAATTGTTTTTCAGATTATAATTCCATTACCAATTTTCTCTATGCACCATCATAATTGGCCAGTGACTACTTTCATGCTTTTGAGGTTTATTCTCATGATTAGGGTCCCTTTATAGGATGCTGATAGAGAGTTCACCTTGAATTGTGAGTTCTGTGAATATGTTGTTCATTCATCAAAAATTTCTTGACAACTGTTGACTTTTTCAAAATCTGAGAACATAATATTCTAGTTTACTGAACTGCCTCATTTCAAGTGATATCTCAAGCCAACTTCTTTACTACTGGGTTCTGCAGGCTTGGTTTAGAGAACTGCCAACAGGGGTCTTGGATCCATTGTCACCTGAAGATGTGATGCAGTGTGAGTCAGAAGAGGACTGTAGTGAACTTGTGAAGCAACTTCCTCCAACAGAGGGTGCTCTGCTTGATTGGGCCATTAACCTGATGGCTGATGTTGTGCAAGAAGAACAGTACAATAAGATGAATGCACATAATATTGCTATGGTGTTTGCTCCAAACATGACACAGGTAGTTCAATTGTTTTCTGTTTCTCCAGAATTCAGCTTCATATTTAAACATAACCTCATCTTAAACTGGTTTTATGTTTAATTCTGTTTCTCAAATGGGCGTCTAATGCCACGAAGATGGTTCAGAAAATAATCCTTTGTCTTTTTTTTTTTGCAATAATATAGTGAGGGAGGGAGGGACTGCTAAGATTCCCTGGTATGAACAATTCGAGTGTCATACTTAGGTCAGTTCACTTGAGAGTGAAGATACTAAAATCGCCTGTAAATTTTAGGCTATCATTCTCTTCTTCATAACTTGAATTAATTTGGCAGATTGGTATAGTAGTTTGTAGTTTGCTGCATCAGCTACAAAGTTACTTTGTGTAGTTTTACGCCTTGGAACTTCTGTTTGACTACTACTAATCAATGTGTGTAGGAATTCTCTGATGAGACTTGTATTAATGTTTTTGATTCTTTTGAGCAAGATTCCATGTTGGAGATTTGGCTTTTATCTAACAAATATTAAAGATCAACAAGTGCTGAACGATTTTTTTATTGTAGATGGCAGATCCTTTGACTGCATTGATGTATGCTGTCCAAGTGATGAACTTCCTCAAAACCCTAATTACAAAAAGACTTCAAGACAGAGAAGAGTCAAGGATAGAACCTCCTCCAGCTTCCTGTGCAGGCCCTTCTGATGAGAGTGGTCACCAAAGCCCTTCTCAGCCATGTCTTGAAGATTATCTTGATGCAGAGTCCGAGGTGTCAGAGCCTGAGCAATACTATTCAGAAGATGAATCTGTTGATTCTCCATTTCACTGGAATTCTTTCAAGGGATTACAATCCAGTCTGAAGGTTCGTTCAGGGCCAATGTTTCAAGCACATCATGGAAGCAGCAGATTTGGTCAATCCAGTAGCTCTGATGCTAGAAAGAATACTGGGAGTATAAACAGAGTGCACATTTTAGGACCCACTGTGCACATTTTAGGACCCACTGAGAAGCCAAAGAGCCTGAGCAACCTGAGCCGCATAAGTTCAAGGATAGAGCGTATTGAAGCTTGGCGATGAAACGAGCTCTGCCTAGCATATATTTAGCCAAAGTGGTAGTCCTACTGGTAAGTACATCCGTACATGTTTGTTGTGGAGAATGTCATTCTAAGACTCCATATTGCATGTTTTCCCTTCTTTTTTTCCCTTTCTTGCTCGGGTGCTCTAGTTTTCCCTTTGATTGCATGTGGCGTAGCGTGGATAGCAAACAGATCTCTTGGTTAGTGCTAGTCACAGTAAAGATTTTCCAAAATTTGTATCCCCCTTCAGTTGTCACCCCTGACTGTTTTCATGAGAAAGTGGCTCCTGGTTCCACGATAAGGTGGCAGTTTGTATATTTGTTATGGAAGAAGTAAGAAATCCTTGCACTTCATTCTTTTTTAAGCATAATGCCATATTTGTTTTGTTTTCTTTTGCTTATGCATGAGCAACATTAGATGGTGTTTTCTTTTTTTTATATGTACTTCTTGCCATAGACTATACATCTGCTCTGTTCAGTGGTTCCTTGCGTCGCTATCTTGGTCTTGCCAAATGCCAAGTCATGTACAAACCTATTGCAATCGAGTCTTCTTGTGTGTTGCTCGCCCCTTACTTTGTAAGTAACTCGAAAAGGCCTGTTCAAGCATCGTAATATCGAGATTGAGCAGATACTTGGCTTGATGGGGCAAATATTCTGCTGGCTAATGCATGAACTTCCGCCTATATCTCATGTGGACCAAAAGCAGCTTGAAGAAAATCTGGAGATACATTGAGGACCACATCCAGTAGATGTTAACTAAAGCTTCAGCACACTATCAACAACCATGCAAATAATCAAATTTGGATTTATTTGGCCAATGATTAGACAGATGATTACCATAACACTTCCTATGCTTGTTAACATCATATTCTTTATTTTTTTATGTGTGGTTGTCGTGAAAGCTTTTCGAGCAACCAGTGATTTTCTCTTCAAAAGAACTAGCATTTGTTAAGGATTTGTCGGAATATCTTTCACTTTGACGCAATCACAATCACTGGGGATATCAATCAAACACAATCAGTGTGAATAAAGGTCAAGATTTTGGAGGCTTCAGCTTCATTTTCCTTTGAAGAGTGACATTGTAAGCCCGCCAGTCCTTATCGAAAGGCCAAAAAACATGTCATAATTGGGATATTTTGAAAGGGCTCTTCTATCTCAAATACATGGTGAAATATAGTATCGAGTCCCAAAGTGTTGATATTTTTTTCTTTTTTAGATGAAAAGTAGGATTTTATTAGGAAAACATAACGCGATCTAAACAAGAGCACGTCAAGAATGTACTCGAGACAAAAGACAAGCAAACATCAAGACAAACAAGCTCAAAATACAACCAATTAATCAAAGTCTCCGTAGCTCCTACTCCAAAGGAAAATGAAGCTGAAGCCTCCTAAATCTTGACATTGTACTCGAGGCTTCAACTAGATGGTAAAGGAGTTAGCACTCAATATACTCTAATTGCAACCGATAGAAACCAATAAAACCATTGTACTTGGCGAATAAGTGCTCCCTCAAGTAATGGTGCTTTTCTTTCAAAAAACCAAATAAAGTAGTGGTTGTTACGGTTTGCCGAAGACCAAAATCTGTTACTACTAGCATTTATGTTTATGGCGCCCCTTGTTAACCAAATAGTTCATGTTGTAGAGAAACGCCAAGTCAAATATTGGAAAATGGGAAGATAGGAACAGAATCTATAGTCTATGGACAGATACAACCTGGACTCCGAATCATGTATGTAACTCACGTCAATTTGCTCTATAGTAGCATCAAAGGAGGTGGAGGAAAACGGCAGATGGCAAATGCCACAATTTGATTGGAAACGTACGTGAGACATGGGAGAAAAAAAAAAAAGACACTTTTTTTCCTTTTCTTTATTCCTTTACTTACTTAGCACTGTCCTTTATTAAGTTATAAATTGTGAGCCCATGCAACTACCAGAGGTAGACATGATCACATAAAATCTTCCTCCAAAAGAGCCCATTTCCCATCTCTTCGCAACAAACTCTTAAGTTTCTCCTTGTATATATTTGAACTGATCAACCTCATATTCACCTCTATCCCGTGAACTTCTCTCTTGCTGTCCTCTATTTACTAAATACAAGGTAGTCTCCATTTTAAGCCAAAATAAATATAGAGTCATCAGCAAAAGTTATGGCAACCTGTGGAAGCCTAAGACACATCTTTGAGAGCACCATACCAGAAAACTCATCCTCATCAACCTCCTTCATAGATTCTCTCTCGTCTTCTTGGAAGCAAATCCGACCTATCAAACCCCCTGCTGAGCATTCCTTCACCGAAATATTCGGCGAGCTCCATTTCAAAGAAAATCCCAACCCCATAACATCTTTGCCTTCGCAATCGCCATCACTCTCACAAGTTATCAATGACAGGCAACAGGAGGACAGATGGTCAGATGTTTCCTCATATCAAGTCAATGAGTATGCAGGAGCAGGATCATACCACAGGAGATGTGAGAGTTTGCCTCCTCTCAACTTAGAGAGCCTGCAGCTGTGTACAGAGGGCCTTGGTTCAGAGAGTTTGGATGATGTCGACGATTTGAAGATCGAGCTTCCAGGCGACTGGCAGAATCATAACAATCAAGAGAACAATAGTAACAGCAATAACTACAGTCATAAGATTCGAAACAACTACGATATGGGAGATAAAGTATATGTCAGAGGTAATTCAGGTGAACATTACAGGAAGAGGAAGACTGATGGAAGGACATTCCCTCCACCAATTTCCTCCATAGGGAGGACAGGAAAGCCATCTGTTTGCTTTCAGTCGTATAGACAAGACGGCCGATTTGTCTTGAAGGAGATTAAGATCCCAACACAGGAGTGTCTCCATGCTTCAAGGGAAGATGGACGGCTCCGTCTCTGCTTCATCCAACCTGCTGATCAAGATGATGATGAAAATGATAGTGCTCAGGTCGGCGATGAAGAAATAAATGGCCGTGAAGAAGAGGGAGGAGAAGAAAAGGGTGTTGTCGATAGTATGAATGAAGACGGGGAAGGGGAGGAAGGCGAAGGTGGTATGGAGGGGAGAGAAGAAGAAACAAGGGAGGAAGCAGAGGTCAGGCATGAAATTGAGAAAGGGCATTCTTGATGTAAAGATCTTTTAATCAAATAGGTTTCTGTTTCGGATTTTTTGTTGTTCAACCCTGCTCATATTTGCTAAGGTAAGAGATTTCCAAAGTTCCAGTAAAGTACCAATAGAGGCAATAGGTTGTTTTTTGTTTTTACCTCTGTTGAGAATTTTTCCAAAGAAAAAGGATGGCTGCAGCTGCAACCTGCAAGTCTGCAACAACCAAAAATAAATGAATCCTTAACAAGTCCTTTTGAGTACAGCATCACTCTCTTGTATCTCACAGTTTACAGCTGCATGGTAAATCTGAAGAGGACATCAGACTCCATACAGAGCTTTAATAGAAACTGTAACAGCATTTTCAGAGACAATAACCAGAAATAACAATGTGATCACCAGTTTTCAGTGCGAGTAAAGAGTTGAGTCCGCCATGGGCATCCCGGTTTTTTCCATAAAGTATTATATCTCAGTATCAATCTCAAGTGCAGAAATTAAGTTACTGATGCAGATTCATCAGGTAGATTAAACAGTGTGAGTTACACAACAACAGAGTGTAACTGAACTCCGATTCCAATGAAGGTCTCAGTCATCTTTCGTCAGGAGGAGAATCAGCAGCAAGCTGTTGTGACACAACCTTCCGCCATGTACAATTGCACCTTTGATTATGCATTAATCACCACTTTAACTAGAAAATTCCGTTATCTATGCAATTCAACCTTGTCCATTTCCCAGTGACAACAATAGAATCATTTACTAAAATGCTGACGACAGCTCGATAAACTGTACTCCATAAAATCACAGCTCGAATATGTGAAATCACACAGAAGTTCTGCAATGAACTGCTTAATTACTGCTTCCTAAACCATGGGTTGGGTATGAACGAATCCCTTAGAAAAACGTGCCTGGAAAACGTATCTAGACTCGACAGTGAGATACCAATACTTGATAGCATCATCGCCACTCGAGCCTCAGATCACACTGTATGGGACCAAATGACGATAGGTAATAAAACAGTACAGTTTGACAAGTCCTAATACGTACGATGGAAAACGCCAAATGGAAAAGTCGAACCTCCCCCTATTTTCTGGGTAAGTTAGTACCACATGACATGAGATAAGGAATCTCTTCTTCTAGGGATGAAATCTGAACTCCTATGTATGAAGGACCATGTTAGCAGCCAAATAACTTCCTTTCCTTTTTCTTTGAATCTTACCCCCCCCCCCCCCCCTGTTTTCCATGGCCAGCCCCAATACCAGCACCTTATGCGTCATGGAGTACAATGACGTGGTCCTTTTCAGAATGGGCGTTTGGCATAGTACTGTCATTCCTCCTGTTTAATTCCTATGTTACTTTGTGCATTCCCATTTCACCAAATAAAAATTGTGTGGTTCTTTTGGCATGCAAAACTTACTCTAGAGCATAAACCACTAGAAAAGCACACACGGGTTTGATAATAAAGGTCAGACACTCAGAGAATTTCAAACAGAAAATATTCCTTAAATAAAAAATCCAATTTCAACGCCAAAGCCTAGCTTGACCAGACAGAAGTCAGAAGATCGAAGAGTTGATGATACAAAGACATAAGTGCTAATGCAAGTGGAATATTCGCCCAAATAGCAGCCACAAAGTGATTTAACAAACAATTAGCATTCAAGGGGTAAAAAGGGGTGATATCACTCGCCACCCCTACAATGGAGTATTCATGATCCACACATCATGGTTTGATTCTTTATGTAGATAAAAGTTGTAAGTGAAAGCAACAAGATGCTTTTAGATATGCTTCGACATAAAAGAAAGGTCTATGGTCAGATAGCAATATAGCATAAGACTTCACCAGACGTCCAGACCTAGGCAAAAAAGAAAATCTCATTACAGTAAAGTGTGGTTGCGCGCAATGCCCTCATGTATCTATTATAAAGCATAACTACGTAAGATTTTAAATCAATCATACAGCTCTATGTAAGGATCTATATTCTCAAATATATAATTTTTAAGTATATCTAGTTCTCAGAACAGAAAAATAGACCATACACATAGCAGTAAGCCATACTCATACTGGACGTACAGTGTACGGTTTTACACAGGAAAAATAATCGGACTGACACTGATCATAATGAACGCAAAAGGCCAAGCAATCATCGCCGGTTTCACACGTTCCTATGTACTTAATCAGAACTTGACATGAGAAACAATAATGTTAAGGAAAATCTCAGACACATCAGATACTCTTGAAGTATCTACATGTACAACTGTCTGAAAATCAAAACCGCAAGAGAGCAAATTTGATACGGTTCATTAGGATCCGCTCAACCATAGCCCGCAAACAAACAAAATTTGGTGTGAATATGATGTTCAGACAGCACATGTAACTGAAATTGAATGGCATATTATTATATCAAATAAAAAGGAAAATAGTGTTCCAACATAGATTGGATGTCAGAATTGTTTCTGTAATCACTCTCTGTAATCAAGTAACCCCGAATTATCAACTTCATAATAATTGCTAATATGCCACCTGTGGAATTAAAATTTTCAGATTGAAAAAGAAAATTATCATTAGGCATTGCCACCATCCATTGTTAGGAGGACCTTATACAACTCTGGACGGCGATCACGGAAGACTCCCCAGCTACACCTCTTGTACTTGATTTTATCCAAATCAAATTGAGCAACCAGCACTGCTTCCTCTTTGTCATCAGCAGTAGCAACAATCTCTCCTGTGGGACCTACGACGAAGAACTCGGGGTTATTTATATCAGATTGACCAAATGTCAAATAAGAGACTCCGATAATAAAAAGAAGAAATAATAATTTAGGAGCTTCTACAACATGACGTCAATATACCTGCTATGAAGGAGTTCCCATAAAATGTGATTTGACTTGCCCCATGCTCAGTTTCAATTGTTTCCTTTCCAATGCGATTAGAAGCCACTAATGGCACCTGATGTCATCAAGTGTGAAAGTTGTCAATACAGCACTAGTTTTTGGCTTCTGAGTGACACCAGCTTCACAGATTTCATAAACAGAAATATCTACGAGTGAAATGTCCAAACTGAAACAATAAACTACTCATTCACCGACTCCTAAAAACAATTGAACCATAAAAACAAATTCCTTGATTTTATTTAACCTGAATGGACAGCAACGGTTGAAGAGAAACAAGAAAAAAAAAATCATTATACCTAATACTAATTAAAATAGCCAAACATACAGAGCGTGAGAAACCAGGACATTTATGAGAAAAAACACACTGGTAAGGGTGTCAAATAAAATGAGTGATACAGTCAATAATTATGCAACATGCGCAGGCCGACATACCACATTAGCACCCGCATGCCCCTGCATCACCCGCTTCCAGTGATCACGGGAATCAAGTCCTTGATCTTGAGGTTCAGAACCAATTGCCGTAGGGTAGAACAATATCTCTGCACCTTGAAGTACCATTGCACGGGCTGCTTCAGGAAACCACTGATCCCAACAGATTCCTAATACATCAAAGCAATTATTATAGGGACACAGCCACTGAGAAATGCTGATTCTCCACAAGTCATATGCCAAATTTGCATGCACGAGTAGGCCACAAGCTTCAGCATTTGACTT
The DNA here is from genome assembly GCA_901111285.1 of Corrigiola litoralis. Lineage (NCBI taxonomy): Eukaryota > Viridiplantae > Streptophyta > Magnoliopsida > Caryophyllales > Caryophyllaceae > Corrigiola > Corrigiola litoralis. Next base: position 10,525 of record CAAKMY010037608.1, read on the forward strand.
TGAAATACAGAGTAAGCAAAAAAAAAAAATGAACGAGGAACGTACCAACTCCAATCTTGGCAAACTTAGTTTGGAACGCCTGTAACCCAAATTCGAAAATCCATGAGTTCCATGTACAGATAATGACTATGAGCAGACCACAAGTGGCCATGCCGAAAGAATAATACCAGAACTTCAAGAAACTCGATTTAGAAGACCAGATACTAAAGATAAATTAGAAACACTTCAACATATTCAACATGTAAGCCGGATAAATCCCAAATCTCCATTGGAAAGTATGAATTTGGAGCAGCATGAGCACATTCGGAATAAGTCTTTACTTCAAGGAGTCTTTTCCAGATTGTTAAGTGAGTATTATCCACACTCACTAACTACTGTAAGTATCTTGCCTTAATGTTATTCAAGTGTGGAGAAGCCAAGGTACATTTCCCTTCCTTAATTTGCTAGTGCCACCAGCCACATGGCAGCAAACACATAATTCGATTGCAATGGCCAGTTGGCCAAAGCAGAAAAGGTAACTTCAGTTACAATTAAGCCTCAACATCACTCTCAAGGTGGCTCAGGAATTGATCAATCTCAAATTTTCAAGCATTTAGACACCAAACTAATCCAAAACGTCCTTAAATTACTAATAGAATACCAGCCATAACACGTCTGCAAACACATAAATCGATTTCAATGGCCAATTGGTCAAGGCAGAAAAGGTACCTTCAGATACTGTTAAGCCTCAACATCACTCTCAAGGTGGCTCAGGCATTGATCAATCTCAAATTTCAAGCATTTACCAAAACTAAATACCAAAACCAAGTACACACCTTGAAACCAGTGTCCCCAGGATTGAAATAAAATTTCTCCTCATAGCCTGAAGAAAGAGAGGAAATATAAAAATCAAAGAAAGTAGAAACATGAGAAATCAATACCATCCAAACAATCCCCACCACCCAAAGATAGAAAATAAGATCCGCAGGGGGGGTGGGGTTGACAGAATGAGCCTGGATATTCTAAATACCTGGCCCGTCAGGTATATGAGACTTGCGATAAAGCCCAAGATCAGATCCATCAGCATCAACGATCACCACTGAATTATAATGAGCATTATTTGCTTCTTCAAAGAAGCTAACTGGTATCACTACCCCCAGCTCCTTTGCCAATTTCTGCATCCTGTCAACATCCATGTGCAGGCTTCTTCAAATCTAAAATGAGAGAAGGTACACACTGTACCCCAGAATTCTAGATATATACTGCTTTCAAAAGACACTGAGATAACACAGCAGCATGTTTAATACACATTCACCATGAAGAAATAAAGCACCCTATATTTTATCCCTCCCTACTAGAACAAATGCAATGGTAATATGAAAACATCAAACCACAAGTCACCCACTAGGTATTTTTCAGCCTCCAGAGAACAGTGTGAAATCCCTCCATTCATAGGCAATGACTTTATTTAAGAGATGGAATTCCGACAAATGGTAACAGACCTCTAAAAAAAAGGCTTGTTCTGGACTAGGAAACCGCTGTACCTTGTAATTGTTGGATGTCCCTTGTATGGTTTGGCTCGCTGGAAAAAATCCTCCCTCTGGGCTTGACAAAAGTAATACCCTTCGAAAAGTTCCTGGAATATGAAACCAGAGGTTGTAACATACCGCAGACTACTTATGAGGATGCAAAAGGGGGTTGCTAACAAGGATTCCCCACCCAACAAGGGGGTTGGGGGGAAGGGGGGAAGAACTCTCCATAGACAACAGAAGATAAATGGTAGTATCAACATGAAAATGCATGATGTTAAGCACTACGGCAAGAATCATCATATGTTCAAAGTAGCACACCTGGATAAGAATGATGTTAGCACCCTTCTTGTGCGCGGCTCTCACCAGCCTGAGAAATGTGACGACAGCATATAGAATTAATAAGCAGAAATCGGAAAGAATGGAGGGAATAGTATACTAGGACATTAGTTTTAAAAATGTTAGCAACTCTTGTAGAATCTACTAATCTAACATCAAGAAGAGAAATCTATAACATTTAAAGCATCTCTTTCTCGGTTATATCACCAGGAATCCTCTCAAGTAGTCCCAGCAAAGCCAATATGTCAGAACTAGCACCCAGCCAATTTGTAAAATGTGGCTCTTAATTTCAGTGCAATTTTGCATGTATAAAATTCTTCTCACTTTCCTTTACCGTTTTAATATGGCCCCTTTGTAACTTTACAGCTAGGACAACTTCCTTTCCTTTCATTCTCTTTCGCATTTTACAAAATCTTTTTTTCTGTCAAAAAAATGGGACAAAGTTGTAGCAGCCTTGAACAGATTACAGCCCCTAGTAGGAGAGTTAAACTCAACTATAATCTTTCTGCATCAAAGAATTGGCATCAAATATTTTGAAGATTGAGAGACAGCCACCCCTCTAGAAAAGCCTACTAACAACCAATCAGTATATTCAAGTAATCAACACATATAAAAGATTGTTTGAACATTCAGCTCAAATGTGGTGCCTGTAGCAAGCATTAACTAATGAAAGACCGCTGAACAAATGGTGCTGCCATCAAAATTGAAGAGCTTAAGAGAGACATACTGAAAGGGCGACATTGTAAGTAAGAACAAAAGGCCAAGGCAGGGGGTAAAAAGAGAGCTTTTCAAGCAGGGAAATGTCAAGTAAATCAATTATTACAGACCGTTCCAGTTGACAAACGCATAAGTACCACCAGACAACTTTTAAGGCAACCTAAAGCCTCCAACTGGCAATCAATAAGAGAAAATACTGCACATCACATAAACACACAGAATTTCTCAAATCTCAAATATTTTATGGACTTCAGTGTTATGGATATTAAGAGATGAAATCCTGCAGCTAGGTGAACGCCAGCCCCAAGTAAATATTGAAAAATAGCCTATCTGTCCAAAACCTATCCTCTCAAAAGAGGCAAATCTCCTGAGAGAGAAAAGAAAGTCAAATACTTGGATCGTTTGCCAAGAACTTAATGGACTTGGAGAGAGCACTGAATTATTAAGAGAATACATCAGCTTGTACGGGACTAATATACGTATATAAACTGCTAGATGTTACTTTAGAATGCTGTCATTCAGCAGTTTCTTATTTGTTATATATTCACAGTTGAGAGACTTGAGTCATTATCCTTTTATATTGCAGTTTAATATTACCTATCTAGTTGTCTAATTATACATTAAAAATTCATGCAAGTGGTTTCAAACTTTTGATGAGGTTCGCCACTGACATAATAAGATCTTAAGTTTATGTATGACAGATTTGGCTCTAACACTCACGCTTATTTAACATCCTTCTTGCTATCATCTCCTTAAGCTATACAGTAAAGCAAAAACACAGAGCAGGACAGGCTGACTTTTAGTCAAAGACTCATCCACAGATCTCTACTAACCGAAGCAGAGGTCAGAATCAAACTACATCGGCTGCTATTAATTAATCTTTTTTAACTTTCAGTTGAACTTCCATTAATAAACATATATCCACTGCACTGAGAAACAATTCCTTTTACACTTGACATTTATCTTAACCAAATTTCAGCACACATATAATGAGAATAAAGTCCCTAGCTTAACAACGACCTGCATTAGACATTGATGGGTAATGATGGAACAAACTTTCGCTTAGATGGTGCGTTCTTAGGACCCTAACAACTAGAAAAAAGCTGCTGCATCGTTGCGTGTCCCACCATATACTATAGACCTACGACATAATAATAGAACACAGAAAGATGGTCCACATGAACAAAGTCAAGTATCAAATGTTAGATTGACGAAAACTAGGCTATTTGAGAAAGAAATACTGCGCGATCCTGAGATCAACAATAACAGAGGAGCTGCCACGAAAGAAAATCTGATGGCCAAAAACAAGGTGGCTTCATCCTTCAGCGTTTGTAGGGCGAGTTAGTTCGATGCATCTACGGTTCCAACTCGCAAGCAAAGCACAAAATTGTCAAGTACTCCAGTTGACAAAGGATACATGATGGTTATAATATGATCTCTATGATCAATCTGCATAAGCAAAGTTACCTAGTCGATACTAGTTGTCTTCAACAAACAACAAGAACAATTAACCATCGTCTAAAGATGTCTAGGTACACACGACTTTGCAAGCTGCGCCTAACTAAACGCGACTAGTATGAGACTATTTCTCCTCACTCTAGACTAGTAATTAGTACGGTCATGTTTACCCCTAGCTAGACGAGATTAGTAAAGAGACAATTTTCTCTCACTCATCTAGTATAAGTAAGGCTAATCCATTAAGGCAGCTTGAAACCACGGCGCCAAAAGCTTCTTCTCCGGCTCATTGTCCCGTGGAAGAAGCACTATTTCTACGGAAATATCATTTCCCTATAATTAATGACTCTCTGTGTCACGAAAATCATGTGCCACATTTGACTTTTGAAGTCAAAGTTGCTATATCAACCTTGACCGTCAAGTTCTCTCAATTTTAAGGTCCCTTACTATACATAGAGTCATACTCAAAAAAAAAAATGCATAGAATTAGAATGCGATGATAATCATGTTCGATTTAGTTAAGTCGTATTATTCCATATGATTGGTTACTACTTCCTCCGTGTCACTAGGTAGTTTACATTTGTTTTGAAAATACGAGAGATATTCAAAACAAATATAAACTACCTAGTGGCACGGGAAGAGTACTAACTAGTATAAAAAAGATGGTCAAAGTTGACGTGGTTTGACCATATATGTCTAACGTGCCCAATTAAAGTCGCTATCAAATAACAATTGACACACTAAAAAAAAAGAATTACACTATCATAACAGCTAAAATTAGTGGTACCAAAAATTAATTAAGAGGGGGGGAGGGGGGACCTTTCGGCGGTGGAAACATTTTGCGAGACGTCGTCGGAGCAAGCGAACTGGAGAGCAGCCACTGTCACTTTCCTTCCCTCCATTTTCTCTCTCTTCACCGAGTTGACTCAGTGACGACTCAGTGAGTTGAGTTGAGTTGAGTCGGGGGGTTGAATCAGGTGAGGGAGGGTGCAGGGGAAGGGAAAGAAAGGCGGGTTGATTTTCGCGGTTATATAGTGCTGGCACTAGCTGGGACCCACTGCGGGTTCTTTTGGCGGTTGATACGATACTATTCGCTTTATTTTATTCTTTTCTTGCTTTTTTTTAGAATTTCCCACCTTTTTCTTGTGTGCTGAAAAAGGCAGAATATAAGATAAATACTTTTTTCTGAAAATAAAGATAAGATAAATACTTCGAAGATGCATGGATACTTCAGAAAATGTAATATTTTTATGTTTCCAACTTATTGTGTCAATGCTTTATGGTAAAAGATTACATATTGCGAAACATGAAAATTATGGTAGCTCAAAAACATGTTTTATCACTAATTTAAACATATTGTCAATATTACAATAAGCTGAATACTATAAAATATGACCATTTTGAAATTGTGAGTCTAAGAATGATTACGTCTAAGAGTGATTACTAACTTTGACTTGAACATAAAATTGAACAATCTCATATAGATTTTTATGAATTTTATGTTATTTATGTATACACCTAACTAGCTCAATTTAATATTTGACACACATTTCACATCAACATCTTTACACATAAATAATTGTTAACTTCGGCATACATTTCAAACACGAGTCTCTTCAGACCAAAAAAAAAAACGAGTCTCTATCCGCGCTTCATATTTATCAATTGTCACATCTCTTCTCTCAAGTTTCGAAGATATTTTTTCCTTTTTTCTAATAGCACTTTTTGTGAGGTAAAAGGTCAGCAAATAGACCAACAAGTTGTAAGGTAGATACTTCCATCAAACATTTGCTACTACTATTTCAGGTCGATTTCCTTGATAGGTAACGAGAACCTTCACGAGTCCCGCCTAACATTCATTAGAAATGTCGTTTTTTCTGCCTAATCTATTTAAAGAACAAACAAAGGAAAAATACACCAAAACTCAATGAAACTAGACAAGTCATCCAGAAAACAACAATATAGGAGGCAACGAGTACTTAATGGAGTAACTGGCTAATTATGAACCCCCCCACAATCCATCGTAGGATCACAAGTTCATAACCACTCCAACACCCCACAGCGCAGCTCCTTTAGGAATTATGAAACCATAGTGTTTCGACACTTGAAAACATCGAACAAAGCATCGGGATGAACATCGGCATCATATAATTGATAAGCACACTCACAAACAAGGAAAAGAGAGGACAGAAAGAGAGAAATTGATGCTGATTCTCCGTCGCACATGCATTGTGCAGTTGATTCAACCTGCAGAATATACGTGATTCCTCAAGGGCTGAAGCTGAAGCTACTCTTAGCAGGATATTTTAACTACACATGCACAACGAATCTGTACTACCATTCGCTAAACACACAACATGAAGTCATATTTCTCCATCGAAAAGAAGAAATACAATCATATGGAGAGCAGCTCTGCCAAAACATGTTATCCATGTCATATCACCATGGAAACAGATGATATTCGCAAATTAGCCAGTTTTCATTCAACGGAACTGTATATAAGGAACTTTTTCAGTGTATATGCACGTTAACTACGGGACTAGGGAAACTTTAACCAAAAACTCCATTGTTTTGTAACAGAATCTCACTGATTCTTTTTTTAACAGACAGGTTCAAGAACCACCCAAGAGTAAGAGAAGGGACCAAAACATTTCAGTCATGGACTTCTTCAGTCTTCTTGGAACCAGATTTCAGGTACCACCCTATAGCACCCAGAAGAGTGAGAGTTCCAGCCGCGACAGCATAGTTCCGGGACTTGTCAGTAGACACTTTGGCTGTTGATGAGTCTGCACCACTTGGCTTGGCAGCATCAGCTACTGGAGCACCTGAGCCAGCTGAAGGTGTCTCTGGTTTTAGACCCTGAATGGATTCACCCTATTAGTTAGAGTTCAATTCACACGAAAAATGGAACATTTTCTATGTTGTGATAATAACTGCAAGACTGCAAGATAGTGGCTCTATATAGCGGGAGTCATATCTGAAAGAACTACCGGTGAAAACAGCAATATCATGCAAGGTAACTGAGAATAAAATGGCCAGAGGAACATAAAAGAGCAAAGGAATGAAGATTTTTCACATACATCTTTAAGTAGAATTTGTAAAGTATTAGACTGTTAGATAGTTCAGCAAAGGAACACAACTGGAAAGAGACGAAAATCAATTTGCAATTATAGGCAACAACGTGACACTGAACATAACGGCAATTCTAGTGAAAGCACATGCACCCAGACCCCGATCCAGATAAGTATGATGTGCAGAGAGAAGCAAATGAAAAGTATAAATATGTTTCTATCTCAGATCACAACTAGTGAAACTGAGCACCCAAAATCAAGCTATATTCTAAACATCAGAACTCAACTATGAAATTTCGACAGATAAAGGTTATGATCTCAAACCTGACGTGCAGCCTTTTCCAGCTTCTCTTTCTCCATTTTCTGCACCGGCATACACAGAAAATTGTTATGAGAACAGCACATAACTGCTTAATATGTAAAAGCAAATAAAACAAATCCATAGGAGGAAGGCACAATAAACATATTTGGCAGCCTACACATGACAAAACAATGTCCATAGAAACCCTGAGACAATAAAGATTTCATCTTGATAACGAGTCCCGTGCTGTGGAAGTGCAGTTACTTTAGTAGATAGCATACAACACATGGCCATGTGCCAATAGTGCGGGAACAAAACATGTCTATAATTCTAGCTCCGTAGAAATAATTGATTCACAAATTAACAAACACATCTATTATCCAGCAGTTAGTTCAGGATCATGATAAAATGTTAGCAAAGACATACATATAGAATCTACTTGATACAAGCAGACAATTAACCAATAAGATTCAGAACATGCACAATGAGACAGATAAAAAGACGGTGTCACATAACATCAACAACAACGTGAGGAGTCTGATCTCTGCTTCCGAAGTTATCAGAGAAATACAACTGAGTCAGTATGTAGCCGATTACAAAAACTTCACGGAAGTAGTTCATCAGCAGTCACAATAGTTTTCCCGAACTCTTCAATTTTTTTCTTGTACTCATGTGGACATGACAGGACCCGGATACTAGTACAAAATACGAGTCTGACCCTCTATTTTGCAAACGGGCACGACATAATCAGAAGAAGAAGAAGAGAAGAACATAGGAATAAGGGGGGGAAACCATGAATCTGCAAAAATCTGTTATAGCTATGATTATGAATCTACTATTTTCGGAATAAAAATCAAAAATACAGAAATACTGATTTGAGATTGTTATGATTATCATTATTTGTCTAACTACAAAGAAAAAAAATTAAAAATTTGCCAAGTCCCCGCACCCATGTCAAAACTTAGGACATTGTCTGTCCATAAATTTTACAAATGGAGGGTCAGACAAGAGAATTTATGTCCATGTCCGATATTTTGATACGAGGCCAGGTAACATAGGCCACAGTAGTCTTTTCCTCCTTGCATAGAAGTCATAAGTTTGCAAAAGTTATTCTGCCATGACCTTTCTGGTGGACACCTAACTAGAAAAGAGAAGGTAGGAGATTGGAGAAAACACAGGCATCGATATTACCTTGATGTAGACATTCTCTGCAGCCTTTTCCTCCTCGCTGAGTATCTTACCACCACTTGAAAACCTTCGAGAAATGAATCTCATAGCAACCCTTCCTGCCATGTTGACTGTAATGAAATTGCTTCAATTAACCCTGCCAAGCATAAGATATGAGAATATAAGATCTGATAAATTACTTCACTGGTCAAACATCAATATAAGAAACTAAACACATAGTGGGTCCTAACTTCGTAACTAAAACTGGTGTGTATCTATCATATGTTGTATCAATAAGAGACAAACAGAGAGCCCAAAATATTGTACGAGCACAGAATTCATTAGTTGAAGCTTCCTCAGTGCCTCAATTACAAGGACGTCAATAGGTAGAAGAGCAAATGAACATTAAGCAAGTATCAATTTCCAAATAACTCCCTATGACACGAAGCACAATAATAAGCAGACGTGAGAAAGACTGAAAGAGCATCAATTGCCCTACTACACAGCACTCCAAAAGAGACTAGCTAAGACCAAAAGTCGAACACCTGTCATTAAACAGTTTCTATAAGTAACCCTGGTGAACTACAAGAGCCTTGAGAAATGACATGGCACCAACAGCAGCTCTTTTGTAGATTGCATGTCTTACAACCTTAATTTGTGATGAATCCAATCCACAAAATTCATAATCCAACACTCAATATATTACCAACAGCCTACCGACACGATTTCAAAGGGGTGCGTAGCAACACAACAAGATGTTCCAATATAACGATGTTCCGTCAAAGTCTGTCCTGGTACTCCTTTTCATGCGTGACAAGACAACCAAATTTATTGAAGTGCTTACCAAGAAAAGAAAGCTTTAATTCACAAACAAAGTAGACATAGCCTTAGTCCACCTATACTATACGGCCAGCATGCAACAGTAAAGAGTTAAAGACAACCTACAACACCTATGATGCACACTGCATAACACCACACTGCTAAATTGCTAAAGTGCTTGTAAAAGAAACGATTGAATACTTGCCACACATAAACCACAAGAGTGAATCACAATTCACAACTAGCATACACCACATCGAACCCAGACGGAATTTGCCTAGTACAACAAATTCTCACCAGTCAGAACTATTGGACAAAATTAATTTACGACAACTGTACTTATTGACAAAAACTCCCTATCCAACACAACCCAAAGTCTACGAGAACAGCAAAGTACCCTAGTGCTCCGAAACAAAGGAAACATAGTTTTACACTTCTACTCCACCTCTATGGCCAGCTTACAACAGTAAAACACTACAGGACCAACCATGCAAATCACCAGGCCCTACTAAAACAGCTTATTACAATATAAACGATCCAAAATCCGCCAAATAAACCTAAGTAGCATAAATCAAGCCAAAACAGGGGAAGAGGGAGAAGGTAACAAGGGGTAGCAATCGCAAGACCATTTTTCTATAGAATAGTAATATAGGTAGAAAAATGGTAGAAACAAAGAAGAAAAGGGGGGGGGGGGGAAGGAATTGTTAAAAAGGTAGAAAACTGTAAGAATATGGTAGAATTACACCCCAAATTTCAAATCTCGGATCCGCTACTCCCAAATTTAGAATGTGCGTCTCCACTACCTATGTACAGAGCTACCCAGGTAGCGCAATCCCTCAACTTAACTTCCTCCTCCCACCACCACCACCACCTGTCTCCCGCCATCCATACATCTACTCCTCTATTTTAGCTCCATTACCCCCTTTGGCCCCTTAAATATTACCCTCGACCCAAGCGCGACCTAAGTCATAACCAGTTAAAAAACATGTCTGGTGACAGCATTTCATAATAAAATATCTCCACCTATACAAAACAAGCTACATTCATACAAACCTAAGAAACAACCTTCCTCAAACTATTACACCGACAAATCAATCACTGAAACAACCCTTTCTGAAACTATTCAACCGACAAGCGGGTCGGCGAAACAACCCTTTCTCAAACCATTCAACCGACAACCAGTCATCGAAACAACCCTTCCTCAAACTATTACACCGACAAATCAATCGACGAAACAACCTTTTCTCAAACTATTCAACCGACAAAAGGGTGAGCGAAACAACCATTTCTCAAACTATTCCACCGGTGGTCGTAACAACAAAATTACATATCCAAACACCCAATAGTCATGTTATAACCCGAAAAAATAAATGGGTAAATCTGTCTAACATTACTTTGCAATGAAGACTCCTAAATAAAGCTCAAAAATAAGTCATCATCAAACACCCAACTATAACACACATAGAATCTCACAATCCATAATCAATAAAACAAACAATCTAGTCATACCCCAAAATATCAAAATATCAGATTATTAATCACCTTAACTTACATGGTTGTTCAAAAAATGGTTACTTAGCAAAAAAGATACCACCTTTTTAGTAAAATAAAATGGTCAACAGTAATAATCTAGAACATCCCAAACCCATAACATTGATATCACAAAATTTTACACAAGGATGCATGTTAAAAAATAAAAACACTGCAGTAAATTTCATGCGATTTCATACTAAAAATAAATGAGGTGAAAATAGTAAGAAATTTTTACCAAGTAGAAAAATTTAGGAGAGAGAGTTGAAAATGTTAGAGAGTACGTAGTAGGTGTGAAAGTTGTGTGCTCAGCTATATATGGGGGACTTGGGAATGTTCGGGTATGGGTGGGTGTAGGTGACTTGTTGTGGAAAAAGGATCTTAGCCGTCAGATTTGAGTAATAGATAGTGGATAAAGGATCTTAGCCGTCGATTTAAGTGATAAATAAAGGAAAGTTGTGTGCTCAGCTGTATATGGGGGGACTTGGGAATGTTCATGTGTGGGTGTGTGTAGGTGACTAAATGTGGAGAAAGGATCTTAGCCGTTGGATTTGAGAAATAAATAGTGGATAAAGAATCTTAGCCGTCGATTTAAGTGATAAATAGTGGAAAGTTGTGTGCTCACTGCTCAGCTATATGTGTGGGGGGACTTGGGAATGATCAGGTGTGGGTTTGTGTAGTTGACTTGTTCTGGAGAATGGATCTTAGCCGTTGGGTTTGAGTAATGAATAGTCGATAAAGGATATTATCGGTGTGATTTAAGTTTTGGATATTGGAAAGAGGATATTGGCCGAATAAAGTAAAAAAAAAGTTACCCCAAATAACTTGGTTAAAAAACTATCTCAGGCGACAAATCAATATCTATATATAATACA
>CAAKMY010037613.1:0-54374 GCA_901111285.1 Corrigiola litoralis
AAGCACGGGATGCTATCTAGTTGTAACTATTCGACCAAAAATAAGGTTGTCAAATTAACTCTCATATGTCCCAATGATGCGTTCAATAGATCATGAATTAATTAGAGCTATTTTTGATTATCAATATTAGGGTTAAGGTTTTATAGAGAAAAAAAATTATTATAATTTATTATTTGACTCTTATCAACGTTATCTAGAATCATAGGAATGCATGTTAAATAAAATAAAGCAAGATCATCGATGTTGTTCTAGTATAATTCTTAATCCCGCCGTTAATTTCTCTAAACTTACTTCTTCACATTTGTCAAGGTAATATTCCGACTATAAATAACTCAATATATATATTTGAACGAATTACAAATCTAATTAATTGTTAGATTTGTATATGAATACAATTTTTTATAAACATATCTTTATAAATCTCCTTCATTCTAAACTAGCGGAACTGATTATAGGACAATAAAAGTTTTTTTTTTNNATCTTGAGTTATCGATGGTCAATGTCTGATTTTAACAATGTCAAAAGTCAAATATAGGGGTTGAAAAAATTATTTTATTTTAATGGACTATGAGAAAGTCCAAAAATGTTTTAGAAGCATTCAAATACAATATACCTTTATTTAACAATATGTTGCTCCTTTTATTTTAGAACTACATCGTGAAAAATTTAATTAATTGTGAATTTTTTGGTTTAATCACCTTATTCTAATCAATGAGAATTGTAATATTATAATTGGATTGTGTACAAGTCAACATCAAAGGAAATACTAATTGGTGTCAACTTCAATTCTTGGCAAAGAAGTTATCGGTATATATAAAATTGTATTGGATTTAACTAACATGAGATTTTAAATCTGTACAGAAATTATCATGTGACACGAATTTGGTGGTGACATCATTTATGTACTAGCTCAATACATCACCCAATTATTATCACCAAAAATATGGTGTAAAACATTGTCCGTGAGAAATGACGATATTCATAAAGTTATAACAAATCTCATATAATGTAATTTAATTTATATAAGTAAAAGTTTTATTTGATATATTGGAATAGTTAAATTGAAACTATTGAGAAGAGAAATATGAAAAATTGAGCCTAGAATAATATTTAGACATACATTTCTAACTATTAGATCAACCACCCTTCTTGGTTGAAGTTGTTTTTGATCAAACTAAAATAAAATAATATTTATGAGTGGTGTAGCTGAAATCAACTCAAAGTGAATTTATTGTCCCAGGCTCCCAGCAGAGTAGGAGAACTGACTGATCCTATTAAGGTTATTTTTCATATAATTCTAGTTCAATGCAAGCAGACTCCCTATACAAGCAGCAATAATCCACGACATACAACAAGCAAAGGTTGAAATCAAGGTGCACCCTGTTAGGCACTAACACATAATCACCCATTTGCAACAACACTAGTTCATTTTGAGACAAATGGAAAGCAACTCTATATCAAGAAAGGTAATAAAGGGTCAACGGGGCTTTTCGGTCTAGAGAAGCTCGTCAAACAAGACAAAAGTTCAAGGTTTATATGACGGAAGCAATGACAATATACACTGCAAAGGCAGATAGCTATGCAGGCACACGTGTAACCTTGTTATTGGGTAGTCAACACGTGTCTAGGCTGCGGTCAGCTATGTGCTTGTCACCCAAGTAATGTCGGCTCATCTGTCGATGCATTGTACCAGGGATTAACTAGTGTTAGAGCATTTGTTTCATCTGATAATGACCTATTACACTTTTCTTTACGAGTTTCAAGTTGAAATTAGAGGACTTTTTGATGGAGTATCAAGCAGTTTTACTGTAGGTTTACTGCATCAAGTGATTCAAGTCGTTAATTCAATGATTCCTACTTGGAGCAGACAGTTTTACTGCACTCTTCACGGCTGGTGAAGGATATGATACGGAATCAAAGAATCTATTTAGAGAATGCCGAAATGTGAATACATTATTTTTTAACTTCAATTTCTTGTCGACATATATAAGTAGAATTCTTAACCTTTAAAGTTTGTTTAACTGACTGTCAGTAACCACTAAAAAGTAATTACAATTTAAAATAAAAATGTTCATAAAAAGCAAAGTCTTATAAAGTTCCTCAAAATTAGAATTTTTTCTTGTCTATGTTACAAAAGAGCTAAAAAATCATAGCTACTCCGTACAATGCAAAAGTTCCAAACAATAAGAAAATACGGAGTATATTTTTGTATAAAATAAGTAGAAATAAAATGAAAAAACATGACCTACTCTAATACACAATTTATTAATAGACAAGACTTACTTTAGCCGAAAATTAAATCCTTTACATATTGCGTCAAAATGATCAAATTTTAAACCCTTACAAAAAAGACAATTTTAATTTATAAAAATTATCTATACAATTCTAATTATAATGACGTGGTAATCGTAGACCATGCAATAACACTAGCTAGTGTAAAGCAGCTCACAAGACATGCTGCAAACACGTGCCCATAAAAAAAATAAAAAAACACCCCTATAACATTAGTCTCTATATAAAGCTGTGACTTCCCCTTGGAAATGTCCGTGTTTTGAAGCAGCTTCGACTTGTATAAAACCAAGCAACCAAAACAAGATATTTCATTTCACAACAAAAAAAAGAAGAAGAAATTACTGAAAATAGTCGCAAAGCAAAGAAGTGAATCATCATCAAAGAAGGGAATCTCGAGATGACAAGTGAAGAGTTGGTGTTACCACCAGGGTTCAGATTCCACCCAACAGATGAGGAGTTAGTTGTTCATTATCTAATAACTAAGTGCGCTTCTCAACATATCTCTGTTCCTATCATTGCTGAGATTGATCTCTACAAGTTTGATCCTTGGCAACTCCCTGGTACTTTTTTCTTTTACTTGTGTTTTTTTTTTAACAAATTTGATAAGAATTTAGCATGGGTTGTATAAAGGTTGGATCTTTTTGGTCTTAAAAGTTTTGTTTGTGTTGGTTTTATGAAATGTTCATCTGGGTCTGTTGAATTTTCACGGATTTTTCATTTTATTAGTGAAATAATTTGTAAAAATGATAAAGATTGGAACTTTTTCATATGGGTTAGCTGAATTCTACCTGAAATGTTTCATTTATTTTTTCATCATATCAACAAAATATATTAAATAAAATGGAGTGGGGTTTTTCTTTTTTATTTGGGTAGCTAAAAATTAATGTTTATTGGGTCAATTTAATGTTGGGAATATTAATGTGAATAGAATTTGTTATATGAAATGACAGATATGGCACTGTACGGCGAGAAAGAGTGGTATTTCTTTTCACCGAGAGACAGGAAATATCCAAACGGTTCAAGGCCGAACCGGGCGGCTGGGACCGGGTACTGGAAGGCGACCGGGGCCGATAAGCCGATAGGAAAGCCGAAACCGCTTGGGATTAAGAAGGCTTTGGTTTTCTATGCTGGGAAAGCGCCTAGAGGTGTTAAGACCAATTGGATCATGCATGAGTATCGCCTTGCTAATGTTGATAGGTCCGCCGGCAAGAGAACTAACCTTAGGGTAAGTTCAATTTTTACGCGTAATTTTGTAGTTTTCGCGTTAATGAGGTCTTGGCGTAGTGGTAAAAGCTCGAGTCATGGTAGTTATTGACTAGGTAAAAGGATGGACTTAGAAATGTTTGGTTTTTAGGAGGTTAGATTGGCATTTAGATAATTATAGTAGTGGAATTTCATGTGTTATTTGATTAAAAAATTGTGACATATTTGTACCAGAAAAAAAGAATTGTGAAGTATAGTTTCTTGTGGTCTAGAATGTGTTAAGGATTTTATTAAAAATGTGGGATTAGGATCTCATCTCATCAACTAGGCCTTTCTGGTGGTGGTGGCACCGAAAATGCTCCCAACTTTAGATGTTGGACCACCCATATGATGCCTACATTACAAGACAAACTTATTTCAATCCCTATTCTATAGTTTTAAGTCCTTGGTGTATCTGGCATTTTTCATTTGTTCTTAGCAACGCGTACGCGTATCTTTTCATAGGTGACATTTGGTACATTGTTGCACCGTGGACTAACTAAGGCCTTGTTTACTTATAAAAATGGTTCAAGGTCTTAGCCTTGCGGTTTAATATTAAAGCCGCGAATTTTGAGAGGTTTCATGCTCAATTTCTCTTATCAACCCTTGCATTTCCTTTGATTGTGGCATGATATAAGCTATAATTTAGTGTGTTGAATAATTGTACACATTGATGGATTGCTTTAGCTAATGCTTTTGAGTGGGAACTAACATAGTACAATTATTCATATTGTAATAGTTGAGGTTTGGACTTTTGAGGTATAACAAATGGACATAGCATCTTATGATTTAACTCTTAGCTACTTAAACAAGTAAAGAACACTATATGCCATCATTATTGATAAGCTTGAATGACGTGTCAGAGTTGCCTCGCCTGATCATATCATTATTGACGCGTACTTCATTCTTCCATTTCAGTTGGATGATTGGGTGTTATGCCGTATATACAACAAGAAGGGGACCATAGAGAAGGGCTTCAACAATGATCCTAAGCCCATGCCACAGTATTCTGAGTATGAGGATCAGAAGCCTGTAATTTCGACACCTGTACGGAGTGGTGCACCCATGGGCTACACAACTCCATCACTCATGGCTCCATCACCTCCACCAAAAAACGACCTGTTGCATTTCGACACGTCGGATTCAGTCCCGCATTGCCAAACCGACACTAGTGGGTCGGGCCACGCTGCCTCGCCCGAGTTCATGTGCGACAAGGAGGTCCAAAGCGAGGCTAAATGGAATGAACTGGACAGGAGCCTTGAGTTCCCGTTCAATTACATGGAACCCTTTCCGGATGACCCGTTTGTCCCTTCGGCCCAATTTCAACCTGACCACATGTCCAACTTCCAGGATATATTCATGCTTCTTCGGTAATTTACGGTGTTCAATTGGATCGTTCTGTAGGCCATGATCATGTATCAGGCGTGTAGTTCAGTGACAACAAGTGCTTGTAGAATGCTGATGAAGAATAGTTAGAAAGGATCAGTTGACACCATTCTTGCTCCTCAGCATGGTTGTAAGTAGTGAGGTGTAGGAGATTATAGTCCTTAGAGTTGTAGTCACATTTTCATCATGTTACTTGAAAATTTATTGATTCAGACTGCTTAGAACTCTGTTCTTTTTTAATTATCTCAAGTGTCGCCGGCCCGCGGATGCCAATGAGGTCTTAGTCTAGTGGCTGAGACGGAGGTTCGGGAATACTAGATTGTTCTTTTTCTTGAGTTATGTATAATGTTGTATCAATCTCTGGATTCCTGTAATGAAAAAAGGAACTATTTCATATTTTGTGAGTGATTGATGATCTTACAAGTCACCAGCTAAGCATCAATATTGTGCGTTTGTGGTGTTATTATGGTAGCTGTATTGTCACGGTAGACTCATGCTTATCACTTATTGACTACTACGAAAGTTCATTCTTATCACTATCACCACATGTACGTCACATGAGGGATAAACAATTTTAATCTGGGATCCAACTAGAAAATCGATTGTCCGATTAGGAAAACGTTGCATTTTCTACTTGTGTACTTCTGTGTGTTCGTTTTCTTTGATGGGTATAGATTTGGGAAGATGTACCAACAATTACACCTAACTCAGCCCGAATTTGTGTAGTGATTAACACCTCAAAGAGCAGATGATTATGTTTCCATTTAATCTAGTTAAATGTTTCAAATTTGCGTAAAAGTCACATTCACAATTTTATGTTTTTCTAATTTTCACAGTTTTCACATATATCTAACTCTATGAGTGATCTTTATTAGTTTCTGTAGCCCATTTTAACACCCAAAGACATCAATTACCTATGTAAATCAGCACAGATTAAGTATGATCTAGCCCTGAATATTAATGCGGATGGATGAGCTTAGGCTATGAAAACAATTTCTTTCACCCCAACGTGACTGAAACTGGATATCATCTAACAACAAATTGTTTGAATGTTATTCAACCTTGGGATGATTTAGACCTGACGTGGCTACTAGCTGACTTGGTACTTACATGAATTGGCTTACGTACCAAATGCACTCCACTGCAAATCATGGGTGCATTTAGCTTCGACCTACACTACAATAGCGCACTATATGTTAGGATAACTTTGACAAACAACGGGTTATAATTAATAAATAATCATGTACTAACTCTCGGAGCATCGAAGTGAACATTCTGGCCACTTTCTGATCTTTGCTGCCACTTTATTTGACTGGATCACAGATTTTACAGTAAAATGGTGGCTGTAGAAATTTAAAAGTGAGTTATGATTGGCTAACCCGCAGTAAAAAGTAGGTCCCATGGTTGGGGATTGGCGCATACAATCGACTCAAGGTCATAATCGACGTCCCATGATCGTAAGGCTGCGGTGGTGGAGAACTTGATGTAATGATGTCATTGGTGACATAAACACTATATATAACTATCTCATAGACTTTTCCTTATCATCACAAGGGACAGTATTTTTCTGAATCGAAATAACATGGACTTTGGTTGGAGTGATTGGGACAACATGTACGTGATTACGATAAGATTTTGAACCATTTTTTAAGTTCACTGCTTGCCAAGAAATATTCTGTGACATTTTAAGTCTATAATCAAAGTTCGAATTCAATGTGCTCTTAGCTGGTGTAGTTCATGCTACATCAACCTTTTTAGATAATTTGTGCGCGATCATAGAGCATAGCATCAACAACTCATTCAGTTGAAGATGGTAATCTATAAAGACAAGCGCATTCGTAAATAACTAATTTATGACTATTGAAGTTGGAGGATATGAATATATGATGATTGCATTTAAGTAGTAATCCCTTAAATTTAATCTTGATAAATATAGTTCTTATTTTCATGAATATAACTCACTGCACTACTTAGATTTGATTGCAGGACACCTTGATCTTATATGTCTAAGTCTATTGATGAATTCAAGATGTAGAGTGGTTGGCTGCAATCTCACAGAATAGGGTACGGACACAGACTAAAAAGATCATCTGCTCAACATTACTAATAAATTTATAAAGTACTCGTACAAATTAAAAATATACACTCTACAGTACTTCTGAGAAGCGTCCTTTCGGAACTACGATTTTGGATATACTCGAGGACAAACTGTGACGCCTCAGTGGAAAATGTAGTAATCTTCATATTATGGTCAAATCCATATAGCTATATAATAGGCTAATATTCCTGTATGTCCACCAATAAAAATCAGTAACATTAGGAGAAAATTATATGATATGGGCCAACTTGAACGGAAATCTTTGTTATAAGAAGTCGCACATTCAATGAAGTAAATATATCAGGGTCGTAAGACTCAGTTTTGTGGAACATTACTTGCCTCCATTGTCTCAGTTGCTGATAATTGTTAATTTGTTATAGAGGAGTCAAGGTGCTCCTATTTCCGTTGCCCGTGTGATTATGGTCGAGTTGAAGCACACGTGAGGATTGAGGTTATCGCCGCCGTTTTCTTGTCTCATTAGTCCTTACTTTTCAAATGTAATTGTCAAACGTCAATTATCTATACAATATTGTTAAAAAGCGTTGTTGCAGCAACATCGTATCAAATAAGCAAGTCAAATGTCATCATATGGTCGTCCATATAATACAGTCACCGCCAACATAGCACGCATTAAAACCTATTAAAAATTTATTCAATTTCGTTGACAATAATATAAATGCAATTAATTCATAACATTTTTATCATTAAACTCAAACATTTTATAATGTCATTAATTTTTTTTCATGATGATATGAGTAAGTACAATTGATTTATTAAAAAAAGTTACAATATTATTATTAAATTTAAATCATATCTTCTGATAAAAGATAAACCATATATTGGTAAATGAGTGAATACAAACTATACATAGTCTAACTAATAACAAAACTAACTAACAGAAGAAATATTTAGCCAATCCCCAGACATCGTCGGGGCTAAAAACTAGTTTTTATCTAATGGGTGTAATTGCTCTATTACCATCTCTTTTGTGGTCGTAAAACGGTCTCCAAAAGCACTTTTTTTATTTTTAAAAATTGCAAATATACTTTGGAGTCAATACTAATTTTGAAGTAAGACTGTATTATTGCCATACAGGATACTGTGTATGTCACACTGCCCCCTTATCTCATTTGGTAGCCTTTTTATAGGGATTGGGGTTATGATGATCATTTAGCTAAAAGACAATTAAATTGGTGTCACTCTTGACCTTGGACGAAAATAAATCACAATAACCGTATAGCACTGGGTCCAGCACTATTTTGTGTAGATGGAGCAACAGATTTGATGTTCCTGGTTCATCTTTCTTGAATACACAATTACTCTGACTTTGCTGTATCTCCAAGGTCTCGTAAACAATAGCTTACCATATAATGACTGAACTTTGGCATACCACCTTAGACTATACAGACTGCTTGCAGTTTCACATAGGAGCCCTGGAGTTCAGCTTTCTGGGAGTCCATTTACGGTACTTGACAAATGGCTAGAACTACAAGAGTATACTGTCATAATATTGCTGTTTCTTTCTATTTCATCCATGAAGTTTAAGACAATATTTTGACTCGCTGTGCTTGGTAGGTGCAAATGTCGGTAGACAAGTATGTAAAATTGGATGATGTGGTGTCTAAATTGATGGTTCAACCAAAAAAGCTCCAGGTGTTTGCCAATGAAAGATGGCGCAAGGCTGTTCTGCGAGTAGCAGCGGTATAGGGTGAATCCTTGCCCTGTCTCAAGGTCCCCAAGATCATTATTTGAGCAACAGAACTATGCAAAAGTTGCTGTCCATACAGATTCGGCTACATATATACTTTAGAAAGAGGGAGCATTTTTATATTCATGAATCTGTATAAGAGAATCAAGCAAGTCCACTTGTATGGTCATCTTTTGTCATTGATCATTGTCATGGTATATGTTCACTCTAGATGATAGTTATCCAAGTTAAAGGCATTTGATATTCTTCTTCAGCAGAAACCTGTAAAACATTTTATCTTCAGTTTCTCCAAAGCAACTCTCTAGATTCCATTGCAGGAAGTTCCAAATGTCATGAGTAAGTACAGAACGTTCCTGATAGTAACGGCTTCAGACCATGGTACTCATTCGGAGCATGAATAGCTATACTATCTATATCTTTCCCCCCCTTTTTATTGAATTGAATGTACACGCCCACTACCAATCTTGATAATTTTTTGAGTTACACTATTTACATCATGATAATAATTTGCCTACTTATGAATTCTAAGGCCCTCTTTGCTGCGGATTATTCAGTACTTACAGATAAATGAAACAATGTCTAAGAGTAAAGAACAGGCTAACGAAGCTAAGCAACCGCCTTTCCTTTGGGGATTTTATCACAGTTTGCCGTGCCCCATCCTATCATGTTTTTCTCGTTGTCATAGATTACCATCTTATCTTGCATAGAGATATCTGTGAAAGGAAGGATAAATCGCCAGTCAAGAAATAGAAAAATTATAGAACATTATCAAACATTGTCTCAGCAACTTCAGTGGTTCACCTACCTCCAATGATATTGTAATTCTGTAGTCCAACTTCTGTACCATTCAGAATTCCCAAGCATACACTGCCTTTTACCTGGCAAAAGGAAAATATACAGGATGGTTTAGTTGCCTTTTTTTTCAGAGGGTGACACTAGAATGGAATTCTGAAGTTGCTTACCGAGATAACGAGATAATTCTCAGGAGGGATATCAAAATGGGTAGTAGATTTGCCTCCATGTCCAAAGCTTAGGGCTAAAGGCTTGAAGTACTTTTGGACATCCCGGAGGCTTTTGAATGGTTTTTTACCTTTCCAACAAACAGGCAGCGTGTCATCATCAATTGCATCTTTCAAAGATGTCCTATGTAGTTCTCTTGTAATCTGCAAAGCAATTTGATTTTCAGAACTGTCAAAATACACCTACTTTATACTTGAAAGCCGATTTCAAGGAGAAAGACAACTGGAAAGCGGTTTAATGGAGTCTAAAACTCAAAAAATTTTCTAGATTCTTACCAGAGAAATAAGGGTATGGTAGGCCTGAGAGGCGAAGTAGGTGTATGAGCTCCCACTATCAAAAACCACAAATAGATTTTCAACACCAGTAGTTCTCCGACCATATATGAGCTCTGCGAATCCAGGAGAATAATGCTTCCTGGAATTTATGCATATTTCACTCAGAAAGTCAGAGGGTAAGCCATAAAATAAAATAAAGGGTAAGAAAAAGCAAGGAGAAAGCAGCAAGAGTGTCTTACGTGTGCTGACGCGACATAGGCGTCCAATCAATACGAGAAGGATTATAAGTACTGTCCCCAAAGAAAATGTAGCCTCCCCCTTGTCCACTCAAGCAGTGGCCGACGACATTCCGCATCAAACCCTGATCACTGAGTTGTGAAACAATGCTGACTTTTCCTCTGCCAAGGCCAAGTACCCCATCCAATGGATGGTGAGAAGGTCCAGGAATCTGATCATATCCACATCTGCAAACCGGATATGCATACGAAACAGACAAAATGCTAATGAACCCCAGAAGCATGATAATTAAAAGCTTATCATGTTGTTGCAAACACATGTAGTATTACCTTAGAGTACATAAAAAAGTCCCAATATGTCGGGATGTGAAAGTTAAGGTAACCATCAAGAACACTTACCCAATCGCAACCCGAGGAGTGCTTCTATGTCCATTAGTGAGGTTAACAGAAATGGCATCTCTGAGGAGGACACCAAGAGATGAACCGCCATCTGCATACTCAACCTCGTAATCACATTGCTCGGGGCTTTCACATCTGTAATACTCAGGTTGAACAGCAGAACAAAGGGGATCTCTAGATTGTAGTAGGTCATTGCTGGGTTTATAAAGGGGATGAGGAGCCTGCATAAAATTCCATCCATGCATTATCTCCAGGCTCGAACGGAAAGATGAGTACAATCACCAGATTTTGCTCTGCATTCTTTTACGTAGTCCTCATGATCTTAAAGTATAACAGCATCATAGTATACACACACAATACAGACTTAAAGGGGATGGCACTACATATCCATCTTTGGCAAGAAAGCAAAACAGGACAAATATCATGCTTCGATTTAATGATTTGAAGCACATTTTGATGTATAACTTCAAAATAGCTTACATCAACAGATAAAATGTATACTCAGAGTATATTTACATGGGATATCATTTCAAAGAAGGAGAGCAGCATCTAGCAACCAATTAAACTTAGACCTTAATTGATCAGGGGGAAGGGACATTGCAACTTACTCTAGTGCAGCGGACGCAAGGTGCATCACATTGGAGCCAAGTAAGATCACTGCCCGTATCTGGATCAAGAAAGTAAGGTCTTGGAGGATCACCTATAGTCATCGGTACATAGTAGAATCTGCAGTGCAAGTCCTGAAATATTTTAGACTACATTTTCAACTGGAAGAACATCTATGTGGCTAATCTAATTTTACTGATTAGCCAGAAAAATGGTGGTCTTAGAACAGTGGCTTTTGCCTGCAAACATTACGGTATTGAATTTCTTTCAAGCAAATCAAGTCAGTGGAAAGAAGCATAAGAAGAAGAGTTCAAAACTTATTTTTGACTCGCTCTACAAAAACTCACAAAAATTAAGTGATCACCTCAGACTGCTAGATAAAAGGAAGTCCTGCATAGAAATGCATAAGAACAAGAAGTGCTAATTTCTAAGGTGCTCATCTTCATCTCCCTTCTACTTTAGGAAATACCGTTTATGCATTATCAAGTGATTCTTTCACATGGACATCACTTCCACAATAAAAGAAGTCAATGGCATTTTAAATTACAAGAATTCAACCACAAGGCAAAACACTTAAATAGAATCAAACTATGTTCCTTCAGCTGTTCATTGTAATCCATTACACTCAAGCTGATACCATGGACAGTTGGATACAATATCACACAAGCACACTTTCAATTGATACCAAACAACCACATTTGATCCTTTTCTACCAGTCCAAGCAACACAAAACCCAAATACACACAGGCACATCACACAGAAAACCCTTCAAGGATTATCATTTGCTTCATTCCTCTCACCCTCCAATTCTATTACCACCAAAAATCAGAACCATCTAGCAGGAAATCATTGGCACACGCTTAAGTTGAAGCACACTTAATAAACATAGACTAGACTTATACGGCAATCAAACTTAATAGTCAAAACGCAAAGAAAACCAACGGAAAAACAAGAAAATACAGTGATACAAGGACTAGAAGCACACTCAGTAAACATACACTAGAATTATACAACTATCGAACTTAATAATCAAAACTCAAAGAAAACCAACGGAGAAACAAGAAAACAAAGATAGAACTCAAGAATCAGAAGCAAACTTGTTAAACACAAACTAGACTCCTAAGAAGGATCAACAGCTTCTTCTGTTTCATTGGTTACAACTTACAAGTATCGTAAACTAGTTGAGATGTGGAGGTTCGATTTTTTTTTACGTCTTTGTGCACTCATTTCGAACCAGAAACTAGACTTCCAAGAACCAGCAAGCAATGTGTAAACAAGAAAAGCAAGAGAGAAATACAAGAACAAGAATTACCCTCTAGGATAAACGTTGCCATAGATAGGGAGAACAATAGAAGAGGTCATCCTACTAGCTAAAACAGATGATGATGATGATGATGATGATGATGATGATGATGATGATGATATAGCTCCTAAAAGCATTGGTCTACCCCTATAATAAAAATGCGGGTCCCCCCTCTCATCATCACCATATGAACACTTTGATATTGATGCTGTGCCTAGAAATAGTAACAGCAAACACCATAACACTTGTTGCTGATGCTGTTGTATCCTCCTACCAATCATCATCTGATGTTTCCTATCTAAACTAAGAGGTTTTTAGTAAAAGTAGCACTTTTTGTCTCCTTCTTTTTTAGACACGATCAAATAATGTTGGAAGTTCGTTTTTGACAGTTGGGTGTCGAAATGGACAACAGGTCGTTAGTCTTATGTTATATACTATATGGCAAAAAGAAATAATATAATATTAAGTAGAGTTTGATTGATTCTTTTGGTTTTCTTTACTTGCTTGGTATAAACAAGTATAGTTTTTGTTGATTAGTGAAGGAAATGTGACATTTATTAGGTACTTCTCCTAGGATATTGGTTATGTAATTATGTTCCTTTCTTGCTGTACTGTACAATGAACAAAGATATCATTGACTTATTAGACCCAACTGTTTTGCTGACTGCTGACTATAACTCTTTGCCCCCGTAAGCCTTCTAATTACCGGTCTTCTTGGATTTAAAAAGAAATGTTTTTCTAAAAGCTTGAAACGAAGTTTAGGAAAATAAAGACTCGGATAAAGAAATATAAGTGAGCCTTGACTTGAGAGACCTCGGCTTTGAGCCAATGATAAAGTTTCGTGAAACTATATTGAAAGATGCATTTTTGGATTTGTTGCATTTATACACGAAGAGACCAGCATTGGAAGTGGGCTTAACCACTCAGCCCAACATTAGATAAAGCCGAAAAGGAAGGGGATTGGGGCAAATTGACTAATTGAGTGAATATATTCACCCATGTACATACTCATACATATTTCTATGGATGTATGATACATCATCTTAGGGGGTGTATAAAATTTACGAGTAGAAGGGGTTGCAGGTCACATTTGGCATTCCTATCCATTTATTGACAATGAGAATGCAATATCGATCACTTGCAAGCAGGGAAAGGGCCTCCACAAAGGCACTTATTATTGGCAAAGATGTCAACCTTGACATTCTTAAAGCGACGACCATTGGGGATGGGTCCACACAGTCGATTGTCACTCACATCGAAGTTTTGTGGACTCAGTAACCCAAAGCCTAAGGGAAGACGCCCATATATCTTATTATGGTTGATATATACGTACGTCAAACTCCTTGGCATGTCCACTTTGTTGAACTGAAACTTCAAACGATTGTAACTGATATTAATGTATGAGATCACCTTGTTATTCTTGTCGAACAAAAACGAAGCGTCTCCAGTGAGACTATTGTTTTGTAGCGCAATGCTGATTAAGTTAGTACTGACAAATGATGTGGGGATCATCCCTCGTAGCTTGTTGTTCTCAAGGAAGAGAATTGTGAGCTTCGGTAAACGGCCTATCGATGCTGGTATTGAGCCTGACAAACGGTTGAAACTGAGGTCGATCAAGTCCATGTCACTTGTCGGGAAGTCCGGTATCGGGCCTGATAACTTATTGTTGCCGAGATAAAGGAGAGTGAGCTTGGGTAGCTGGGCTATCGATGGTGGGATCGTGCCAGTAAGGTTGTTGAAGAAGAAGCTGATCAAGGTTAGGCTCTTTAGCTGACCTATGAAATCAGGAATTGGACCAGTAAGGCTGTTACGCGAGAGGTCGAGCTGGTTCAAGTTGATTAGATTGGCTATAAAGTCTGGGACATGGCCACCAATACTAGTCCCAGAAATGATTAACACTGTGAGATTAGTGAGCTTGCCGAAGTAAGATGGCATTGGTTCAGTAATGTTGAACATGCTGTTGAACTGGAGCTCGATTAAGTACGGGAGTTGGTCTAAGAAAGGTGGGAGTGAGCCGTGGATATCAGGTGCGTAGTCAATCCCGAGTTTCTTGACATTGCCATGCTCATCGCATCCGATGAGATCCCAAGCACAGCAAGCTGAGTCGGGGTTCCAATGGTCGAGCGAGGAAGGGTTGCCCCAAAACTTTTTGATGCGTAGGAGGACATCTTTGTCGTGTGGGTTGCAGAGATTTGAGGGGGAGTCTTGCGCGTAAGAAAGGATGAAGAAATGGGAGACGAGGAAGAAAAGGGGGAGTAAGGATGGAGTCATATTCATTTTGGTGTGAAGTGAATATGGTATTTGCACAGTATGATAGTATCATCGTAGCAACTAGCAAGCTCTTTAAATACAAGTTCGATTACTAAAAAGAAGTGGTGGAGAAGTATAGGGTGCTTCTTGGAAGTTTACCGTTAACAACTGGCTAGCACATGGACATGGAGAGCCTCAATCCTTTATGAATTTCGAACATTGTGATTTGTGATGGCATCCTCGTCAAGTCGTACCACTATTAAGTCTATTATAATTCATGCCATAGAGTTGACTGTATGAAATTTAGCACATGTGAATCATGTTAAAGGCATTAAGAAGCATTTTTAGAGAGACTGGTCACCGAGGATGCATAGGTATCATCCTTCCGTCCTTCACATTAGATTTATAATCGCTTCGAATGCGTCGCAAAATACAACGTCGCATGTGGCCGGCAATTGCAGTAACCAAAACTGGGCTATAGATTTCTTATATACTGTCCTATTGCCATCACACAACTACATACTCCTACCCTTTGTGGCCAAGAAAGCAGGCCATGTTCCATCAACAAGGTCATGGACTCATAGAACTAGCAATGAATACTGAAAGGTAATGCTAACTCCATTTCAAAATAATATACTGCATTTGACACTTGATCAACATTGACTATTAAATTTCTCCAACTGGTATAATTGATATCTAGATGAAGAATAAGAATGCTCCAGATCGGAGTCGGAGATCCAGATACAATCTATTAACAAAAATTATGTTGTGAACAACTACAGTATGAAAAATGTGATCACTACCCCAAAATTCTCTGGCTGCGTTCTGCAAAGCCTAATTCCTCATTTTTCGCTGCAGCTAAGCCATGGCACTTTTCTTTCAAGACATCCGGACAAGCATAAGAGACCCTGGAAAATAAAAAACACACTTTAAAACTCCAAGAGAACCAGCAACCACTGCCAGAAACCAGTAGATGAGATGGCAATATATGTAGATAGAATAACAGATGATACTTTTCAATGACTTGCAATACTAGGTAAAAGTATATAACATCCCACATAATTAAGATGTCAAAACCCAGCCTTGTGGAATGGCCAAAGGCCCTTTATTCATCCAAGATCTTCAGCACAGCAAGGAGTACTTCATCGAAAAGATTTTGTTCAATTTTCCATTATCTTCCATTATCCAAATTCAAACACCTCATGACAAAAATACTTCTCATGGACATGATCTGTGTCTACCAAAACTCCTCATGTACGAGTTTATGTTCATCTTATACAAGACTAAGTGAAATCAGCTCAAAAAAAATTAAATTATTCATGTTATAACCATATAATTCTCCCACCTTGCAAGTGAGCATGAAGCCATGAAATGTTCAAATAGGCACTTCGTTGAAAGGAGACATGACCACCAAAGAGATAGAAACAACTAGCCTTTCAAATGCATAAAGAGGTTTGAATTCAAGGAGCTCGACTAACTTACCGTGGCTAGAAACCAGGGCATCACCAAATACAAGAACTAAGCTCACCTCTCCAATGTCAGTCAGTCCCTCCCAAATCCGGCAACCAATTTTTATGTCATTCTTTGCCAGTGTTCCACAAATGATTATTAGCATTCTAGTGTTTAGTATTACATCTTGACCACACAAGATCCAAAGCAAGAACAGAAAGACAGCTTATTGATAATTAACCCTTTCTAAGAAAACCCCTTTGAGGCAATAATCATGGGCCACAAAAGTATGTCTTCCAAGGAGAAGGTTTAACAGTCTTAGGCATACAAATATGCCCCCTTGACAGTCTTAAGCATGCAAATTTATTACGCAACACAATTTATCATATGGCATAAACTGTGAAACATCATTTCAACTCTAACAGATAAGAGTGTCTTAAATTAGTGACTCCTTCCCTAAATATTGACACACAAAAGGAACAGCTTATGGCTCCTTCCACCTTTCCCCGCCTATAGCTCCAGCAGAATTGTAAAAAGTTAAAAACACCCCATCAAATATCTAAACCAAGGAACATGATGCTAAGAGCCTAAAGGAAGGAAACATAACAAAGATATCAGCAAAAGTATAGGAAAAAATCTTCACACTCAAAGCGAATAGACTCGAAAAGATTGTGCCAGTCATATTGAAAGACTCAGAACCGAGTCTCTGTTAATTCTCTTTTTCTTTTTTGAGTGACTCAGAACTGAATATGCACTCTGCAGTAACTATATCGAATTTCAGCACAGGTACACTAACCGAACACCAGTTCATTTGATACAAACAAGAGCAGAAGAAAGCACTTTTTACCCTTATTACCACAAGACGAATCAACACCATCATAACATATATAGACCTCAAAGAGCTCAAACCTCAATAACTAATTAACTGTTTAGGACAGCATATTGCAAGTTTCTAAGTTTCACATGCAAATAGAAATAGACACCTGAAAGAAGTGGTTGAAGCACATATTTTGAGGCTAGGAAATGAAACATAGGGAAAGAGCTTATTTGAGACATGTATGGGCCAATGGTGTATGATTCAATCAAGCGAACTTGTCACATGTCCCCATGGGAAAAACTGCCACAGAAGATAGGACAAGGAGACTCCTCTTTTACCAAGACTTAAGTTTTTGTGAATCCACTTGACCACTCAAACATCTAAGAGATAAAGGTTTGGCTAAAGTTGCTAATACCAGCCCCACTAAGAATCATTTTTATTTGCAGAAACCGTTCTATATGCTTACACCTTAATTCACATGGACCTCAGCTTCATATTTGCATAAACACACTAATATAAACGCTAAACCTCTGGAGTACAAGTGATCACCTAAGTGTTAAGAAAAAACCCAAGCATATTGGTCATGATAGACAGCATAGCATAAAAATGATTTTTATACAGAAAATCAGAGATATTATATTAAATAAAGGAAGCTATAGAGGACAAGGAGTCCTCCTAACTGAGCTTATTAGAAATGTGACCAATCCCTTTGAAAAAAGGTAACTGGGAACCCTTTGGAAGCAGCCACTCTCTTAGCCTAAAGAGATGCTAAAAATACAACCCGTCCCCATACACAACTAGTAGGATGAGCACTTCCCTTATAGATACAACTGTTACGCACAAACCAAATACACCAAAAAAGGCTAGTCTAGCACACTGCAAAAGCAATGTCGCCTCCTTACTGCTCCAATACCAACAAACCTCATGTGAAAGAAGCCTGTCAAAGTAGACATACCCACTATTCTTATAGAACAGTGCACAGCTTATTCCACATGATGAAAGCAACTTCACATTGTAGAAAACTATGAGTGGCACTAGGAGTATTTGTCTTTAGGGAAGCCTTCTAAAGTATGAAATAAGCATCCTCTTAGTTGGTGGGTTGAGGGAAATGATTGAGGATATTTTGAGAAGTTTTATAAGAAAAATTGTAGTCAGATTTATGAACAAATGATCAGAGGCAGAAAAAAATTAGAAGATGTGCTGTTAAGAGTTTCTTGTCCACGTGATCATTCTATTGGGAAGCAGGAAAAGCATTATGAGGTACTCCTATCATTATCAGAATTCTTTTCCTCCATGCTCAGCACAAGGCTAAACAATGAGGTACTTCTACAGAAATACTATTGTCAAGGAGAAAGGAACAGCGAGCTCAGACGTAAGGCGTTTATTCAGGAGTGCGTGGGTCTACAAGGGTTAGCACAGTCCAAGAACGAATTCTCTTGCCCCAATGAATAGATCTTTGCTAGAAAACCAGATCCTGAAAGGGGCACAAAGCAAAAGCTCGCTCTACATTGTCTGCTGATATCTAGATTACACAATTGCTAGTCAGATGGTTATAGAACGCTCAATTTAAATAAAAGTTGGGACTTCTACGAGGCTAAAAACTTCTTTCAGATGACTAATGCTATAATTTTTTCTTCGATTCCGAATAATGATAACTACGATATACTCGCTTTCCTCGTCAGGAGCAGGTTGATTTTTGAAGATACAATTATTATGGGATTCGTCAATCATAATGTGGGAAAGTGTCTCAAAGATTTGGTTGGTCTCCTTTAAGGGGTCGTTTGGTTCAACTTACAGAAACGGAATGGAATGGAATGGAATGAAAGAGGGAAACGTAATGAACAATGATTTTCCAAGAGTTTTGTTTGGTTCCCCTGTGGAATGGAATCAATGTTACTTGATTCTTTTTCTTATTGTTTGGTTCAAATGAAATCATAGAATGGAATCAAATATCAATTCTTTTCTTAAAATACAATAATCATAAAATCTTTATAAATTACTCAGCCCAAATTATGACTTTAAAAAAAATAGAAGATAAAAACTGGAAAATTAACAGTAGTTTTACAATTTGAGAACAAAAAAAAAAAAAAAATCTCTGTAAATGCCACAAATAACAAAATTTGTTTGTAAAATTTATGGAAAAAGCAACAAAAAATCATTAGATTTTGGAAGATATTGTTAAAAAAAAAAGAATTATGGAATTTAAACAAGTAGAATGTAGTCAATGCTACACTAGGAAACATGGAAAGATAAAGAAAAAAAATAACAAATTTGTAAATGGACGAAGAACATGAAAAGTAAAATTGATTGACTAACAAACTGTGACCTAAAATCCCGGAAAATGATTAAAAATAATATTCAGAAACATAATACTAGTACAAGAGATAAATGGGAAGAAGAAGTATGGTAGAAAAATATAAATTTCCTGAATATATAAAAAGTCCATACAAATAAAATAAATAAATAAAAGAGAAGATTATATAATTTTGATCACTTACTTTGAGTCTGATGGTTGAAATGTTTCTATGTCTAGCAAAATGAAGTAGAGGCAGAGGAGGGAGGAAGGAGGACTGGAGGAGGGAGAAGGGGAGTATGTGTCTTGGTTTGGGGAGGGAATGAAAGTTGTTTCCTCAGGGAGGGGGAGGGTAACAAAACAGTGGATTCAAAAGTAACGGAGTCAATACCTTGCTCAACCCAAACAAACAACCTCAAATGGATTGGGGGTTATTGATTCCGTTTCTGGGCTCTGAAATCAGCGAACCAAACGGGCCCTAAAATCTGTCAATGGCGATGACATGTATTTCTCCTCACAAATTTGTCATCTCTGTTAAGTAAACCCTTCTAAGTTGTTTATCTAATCCTTTATCACTTTATCCCCATATTCAGTATGGAATATTACCCAGAAAAGAATAATCAAAATTCAACCTAATGTGCAACAAGATACTCCTTGCACGCTTTTATACAATAGCTTTTAAAGTTTGTTGAAGAGATCCGATTTTCGGTAAAGCATTGAAGCCATTTTGTCCCATTCTTCTTCAGATGGCATTTGGTTAGCAGGATCTAGGAATCAAGCATGATTTTGGGAACCACCAAACCCATGCCACATGTTTAGTTTAAGAATTGGGGCCATGCAAACCGATATTCAGCACCTCCCTCAAACCCCAAATATCTGTTTTCCTTACCACTCATTTTCATCTGGTTCCAAGATGTTACCAGAACTTGTTAGTACTGTATTAAAAAAACAAAAAAAAAAGAGAGAGAAAATTAAAAGCCTTCAGTTCATCAGTTGTCAGCCATGATCAAATTAATTACCAAGACCACTAGAGAAGCCGGCATCACTGCCTTGTCCACATGCAAAACCAGTATTCTACCATCTCGACCTAGATTATGCACAAGTATGATCTAGCACCATCATAAGTCGTCTGATCATCAATCAGATGTTGATAACCTTCAATTACTGGTCAAGAATAACTCAAAATTTTCTGGGCTGTACACTCGTAGGGGTAATACTTTTCAGCCGGCGAATGAAAGTAGCTTTGGGCCAGTAAATTACTAGAGACAGTGAGTGGCGAGGTAGTACTTATACTCATCAGCCATGGCCAACTGGTCCTGGGAGAGCAAATAGATGAGGGAGCTGAGGGTTAACCTAGCATGAATGTACAAAAAGTAAATTGGGGTTTTTTAACACAAAAGTTGACGCAATAGGGTTATCGGCTCTAGATAAGATTTGATTTAATGTTGAGGAAAATTTCTATAAAAAAAAAATAAAAAAAAATTTCTAACCATAATGAACCAAATATGTGGTATTAGTTGGCAACCCAATCTAATACCTCCCAAACTCCATCCTTGTTCCAATCCAATTCCGATTTTTAACCAAACGCCCGCCTCACTTTCTCATGTATATGCTGAGAATATGACGTTAACAAAGATTTATAAGTCCAGAATTTTAAGATCTAAAATGGCTTTCTGTGAAGAGTTGTCTACATCTTAGTTCAACTTTCTGCTTGAAAACTTCCTGAAATTGCCAGCTAATTAATTGATAGAACCACAGCAAAATCAGCAAGCGGGGCTAGTAGCTTTCTCACCTTACAGGTACGCCCCCGTTTGTGTATTCTGTTTTTTTCTTTAAGAGTGCAGGATGGAGTATCTTACTTAATGCTAAGAAGGTTATGAGCTGTATAATAAAATTTGAAGGGGAGGTTTATGGAATGGGCTTGAATCCGCTAAGAAGGTAGGTCTCATAAGACCTCGTACCAAGTTTGTTTTCCGATAATAGGGTGGTCATTTCAGTAAGTAACTTAAAACTTTTTCGCAAGGCCTTTTACTGGTCCTGTGGAGATCATATACTATGAAAATATAAGATAAACTTGACAGGGGAAGTAAGCCTCCTTCATTTGCTTCTATTTCTGACACAGCACTTAGAGCAGGACTGGCAATCATAAACAGCCCCAAAATTTACTCTTTGTGAGTCTTTTAGGGCCTTTTCCAAAGAGCTCAAGTCCTGGTCTCTAAAAGCACCTCAATCACAATATACACCTCATTTGCAGAAAGGCAACTTCTATTTTAACATCTAGAGACACCTACCCTACCTGATGCAATATAGATGTAGGAAAGCAATATGAGGACTTAGTACTATCCTCATTGAACTACACAGAACTTCAGAGTTCAATTGGCTCCCATATTATATATCTTCGATAGCTGGTAAAATTACCCCCACCTCCCTCATAAAGGCCAGACAATCTTCTCCTCGAGCTTAAGGCTACCTGACACAACCCGAATACTTCATCCAGGCTTCAAAATGGTGATGCGAAGAGAAAGTACCTTATGACATGTAACATGGACCGTATCTTATGACATGTAACATGTTGGTCTGGCCCATAAACAAAATTTAAAAGCAACGATCTATATCTTCATGAAAAATGGGTCCCTTTTTCAACATAACAGGCAATCCACCCAATTCAACTACAGCCATTTGCCTCTATGCAGTCATTGAGCAGTTAATATTTGAGAAAGTTCGCAAAATTTTGTAACAATGACAGATATAAGCATTCAGAACAGTAGCAGCATCAAATACAAGGAATTAAAAAAGTAAAGTTCTCACCATCAAGAAATCATCTTCTGCTGCACTGGAGAATCTAGGAACACCACAGAGAATGAGCTTGCACAACCCAAAAAAGGAGTGTCGAAACGAACAAACCATGCTATGATGCTAAGAATCATTAGTCTGCACTCTTGATTCCTCACAACCGTTCGAAGCAATAGCGGGAGCAAGTGTTCCATTGTCAACGTTACAACTACCATTAGGCACCTTGCTTTTACAATTCGACAGCCTTCTGCTATATGTTTTAGAACAATGACCAGGATCCACATGATGCCTCTCAACTCGTTGTTGTGCCGGCTTCTTGCTATATACCCTCAAAGGACAATCAGGTTCCTCCTTGCACTTTACGCTCATTGACGACCGCCCCTTTCTGATATACGTAATGAAACAACCATCAGAATCACCATTTCGCATCTCCCCTCGCTTCCTACAACGCATCTTCCCACATTCCTCTCTAGCTTGAATCGAGCACAATCTGTTTCTCTCCCCATTAGCAATGCCCCCAACATCCGTTCCCTTACTAGAACAACTCGCACCATTCACTCCCGGCAACTCCAAACCATCCACATTATCCTCCAACTTCGGCACATTCACACAATGCGTATTCAACAAGCACAAATCCCCCGATATCCTAGGCGAGCTATTCATCGCTCTATGCAACCTAATAGCTAACTCAACATCCTCTTCAACCGCCTTCCCCCCATCCTCGCCACCGCCCTTATCAACCCTCACAATCTCCAAAGCACCCCTCGCAAAATCCACCGCCTTTTTCGCCGCCAACGCTTTACCAACAGCCTTCTCCTTCGCCTCGGCCGCCACCAAGGCAACAACAACATCAACATTAATCTCTTCCAACCGTTTCCGCTTCTTCTTCACCAACAAATCATTACAAACACCGGAACTCGCTAACGACGGCATTTCGCCACCATTCTTCTCCACCTTCTTCTTATCACTACTATTATTACCACCACCACTACTCCTAACAACCCTAACACTACGATTATAATCATTCTCTAACAACTTAGGTATCCAACAATCAAAACAAACACTAAACTCCTCAGAATTACCTGAATTAAACGCAAATTTCGACACGCAATCCTTATGAACCCGTCTACGGCACCTCCTACACTCATAAAAAGAATCAATTGACGAAGAATTAACACTAGTTAAACAATACGAGCAAAATTGCGACGATTCAACCAGATTATAACAACTTTTACAAAGAAGAACAATTCGCCACTCGCTAGTGAGCGCTTGGAGCCGATTCTTAGGGTTTGAGTAGTTAATTCGAGCTTTACAGCAAT
This sequence comes from Corrigiola litoralis, assembly GCA_901111285.1. Taxonomy (NCBI): domain Eukaryota; kingdom Viridiplantae; phylum Streptophyta; class Magnoliopsida; order Caryophyllales; family Caryophyllaceae; genus Corrigiola; species Corrigiola litoralis. The sequence goes on from CAAKMY010037613.1 coordinate 23,487, forward strand.
GACAGTCGGATAAGTTCGGTAATTCCCTCGTTTTTTTGCTCCGGTGAGACGGCGGTGCCGGAGGGGGGAACTCCGGCGGGGTTCTCTTCATCGGCGCCGGCGAAAGGTGAGATTTTGGGGGATTTCTGACTGATTTTTTAGGGTTTCTGAAAAAGATGTCTTTTTTTTATTTTTCTGTTTTTTTTTCTGATTTTCTGATTTCTGATTTTAGGGAAGTTGTGCAGGTGGTGGTCTGCACATTGTACTGCAGGAAAACATTAGAAAACACACAGGAATTTTTTTTTTTTTTTTTTTACTTTTTTGTTATGGATCTCTAGATCAATGTGTATAAACTAAAAAGTTTGATTTAATGTTAGGGTTATGGATTGAAATTTGTATAAGGCGCGTTGCGTCTAATGGGGTTATGATGTGTTTAATGTGTAAAATGAGTTTTTTGGGGGTGGGAATTTGGATTAGGCGCGGAAAAAAAGTTGTCTAATGGGGTTGTGATGTGTTGAATGTGTAAATAGAGTGGGGCGAGAAGGTGTATTAGGTGCGTGGTTGTCTAATAGGGTTATAATGTCTTGAATGTGTAATATGAGTTTTTTTGGGAGGGGACTTGAGGCATGTGGTTGTCTAATGGGGTTATGATGTGCTGAATGTGTAAACAAAGTTTTGTTTTTGGGGCGAGAATTTGTATTAGGTGTGTGGTTGTCTATTGGGGTTATGATGTATTGAATGTGTAATGTGGATTTTTTTTTGGGACGGAAAGTTGTATTATGTGTGTTGTTGTATAATGGGGTTCTGATGTGCTGAATGTGTAATATGGGTTGTTTTGGGGCGGAAAGTCGAGTTAGGCGCGTTATTTTTTAATGGGGTTATGATGTGTTGGATGTGAAATGTGGGTTGTTTATCGGGCAAGAACTTGTATTAGGCGTGTGGTTGTCTAATGGGGTTATGATGTGTTTGTGTAAATAGAGCTTTGTGTTTAGGGCGGAGATTTATTTTATGTGGGAGGTTGTCTAATAGGATTATGATGTGTTGAATGTGTGAATAGAGTTTTGTTTTTTGGGGCGGGAATTTGTGTTATGCGGGTTGTTGTCTAGTGGGGTTACATTGTGTTGTGTGTGTAGCGGGAGTTTGTATGTTACATTGTGTTGTGTGTGTAGCGGGAGTTTGTATGTTACATTGTGTTGTGTGTGTAGCGGGAGTTTGTATAATGTGGGTTATGTATGTGGTGTAGTGGGTTAAGGTGCCTAGTATATGTTTTTTTTTTTTTTTTGGTGCAAAAGGTGCCTAGTATATGTAACCACCTTGTCTAATGGGTTATGGTGTTTGATCTTTGATGTTGTTGTTTGAAATAGTCCTTTGTGATGTGTTATTGATTAATTTGTCTAGTGGGTTTAGACTTGGTTTAATGTTGTTTGGGTGATTTTTCTGTTGGTTTTCTATTCTGTTGGTTTTCTACATCTCATAGGATTTAGGGGTAGATTTATTTGTAAAAGCCTAACTGTAATTAATTCTGTGAATGGATACTTTTTGTTGCTTTTGTAAGTTCCACAAAATTGGTAAAGGGCCCTCATCAATTTTTTTAGGATTGATTGTTACAGGATTGACTACTTGACACAGTTGGCATTATGTGACAGATCTATATATTAGACATTAGCTAATGGAGCGGCATTGCGGCAATATGTGAGTATGTGACAGTTTCTATGCATTAGCTATAGTGCACAAATTAATTGCTAGTTGTAGGAGGGAATGTTAGTACCGGCTCTTTCTTGTAGTTGCAGGATTAATTAGGAGTGATGTCATTGGATGTTTTTGATAATAGCTTAAAAGGGATTCGGAAATTTTATGGCAAAGTGAATTTTAACCAAAGCCTTGGCAACAGGCTCAATTGCAGGTCCATAAGAGCCATACCCATAAATTGGTCATCTTTCTCAGTAAAGTTGAACCAATTGGTTACATCACTGGTTCAAATGTTTTGACAGAATTTGGTCTGGTCATAAAATATACCATCACATCTTTCATACAGCTGAGAAAGTAGAACTACTTCCAAAAGTTACCACATTATCAAATGACCTGTATTGTTATTTATTGACTGAACTGTGCCTGCTGTGAGGCAGTTTTCTTAACAACAATTAGGAAATGCTATAAATTGACACAGAAGATTACAAATGATCAATATACTGTCTAGACCACAAGGAACAACTAAGTATTATACAGAAATTGCATAAATAATTGCAGCAGTGTAAATATACATCAAATCGTCGGTGCATGAGATATGGAACTTCCCTGGGAAATAGGGAAGCCTGTCGTCGTGTGCTCAATCCTTAGACAATCCAAGCAAGCCAATTAGGCCCCGATAAATTCTGCCACTCATCAGAGCTTTCAAAATCTGTAGCTTCTTAGGTGTGTAAGGAGGATACCTAACTGGTACATCTCCTTTGAAACTTCTATACATAACTGCTTTCTTATGGCTGAAGGCGTCGAAGGAAAATTTGCCATGGTAATTACCCATCCCACTCTGGCCAACTCCTCCAAATGGTAAACCATGAACTGTAAGCTGCATAACCAGAGAGCTCAATGGATAAATACTTTCGGGAAAGTCATCTGACAAGCATTTAGTCATGGTATAATTCTTCTTTGCATTTTAAGTAAGGCGCACAGCAAAGATTTAATTACATGTAAGATTGTGTCATTGATGAGCATCCCTCCTGCAGAGATGTCCATCACAAACTTTTCCTTTAACTGCTCATTGTCGGTGAAAAGATATGCTGCTAAAGGCTTTGGTTTGGACTTAATCACTTTAAAGCTGTCTTCTATTTTCTCAACCTGAAATAATATAGCAGAGCAGAAATAAGTAATATATAAAATTATAGGCTGTTTTATGAGAAATGCAGTAGTATCGACTTCTGCAAGAAAATTTGTCCTTTCTACAAAAAGAATGATACTGAACTCCCTTTTTCTCCCTTCTCATGTCCCCTTTATTAGTCTCACTCAGGCATAAATGAAAGCACAAGCAACACCTCAGCCACAGGAAGATTAAAAATAGTGTACTTCATTGATCAAACTCACAGTAACTATAGGAAGCAAAGGCCCAAAAATCTCCTCTGTCATTATAAGGGAGTCTTGTGGAACATCCAGCAAGATGGTTGGTGCTATTTTCCTGTGAAATGCAAGTAAATTAGTGAAAATTTAGTTAATGATGCACACTGGATCTTCAATATAGAACATGCAAAAGATCAGTCCAATTTAGGATTGCTTTACAGTAACTTACAATTGTTGTTCATCTGTCTGACCACCTAGGACAATCTTGTTAGAGGTGCCATTTTCCTCCATCAGCTTCATTAGTCGAGTAAAATTGGACAAGTTTGGAATTCGAGCCATGTCCTTTGATCCCATAGGATCTTTACCATAAAATTCTTCCAGTTCAGACCTTAGAGCATCAATCTGTAAATAGGTAAGTCTAATATCAATTTATAAGACAACGAGCTGCAATCGATAATCTATGTTGCCACATCCATTCAATAATGAACTCTCCACCGCAGTGCCTCAACTATTTCATCTCGCAGGACGTGATGGGTGTGACGTGGCCTCGGATGGTTCCTTCTTAGTTTCGTTACTGTTTTTTAGTTGTGTGTAAGGGGTCTTCCCCTCGTCTTTTTCACCTAAAGAAACAAACATTCAGGGATATAGATAAAAGGGTTTAAATTACCAGCTTTGGAGCAAAATCTTTGGTGGTAATAACATAATCTGCAGCAACGCAGGTCTGTCCATTGTTGCACGCCCATTTTCCTGCTATGATCCTCCTTGCAGCAACCTGTAATCAATTATCAAAAGAAAAGAAGTAATTAGCAGAGGGAAGATACCAAATGATGAAAGTTTATTCTCGTTTAAGGCAGGGATGGAGCTTTACTTGCAAATTGACATCTGAATCAACAACTGTGGGGCATTTTCCTCCCAGTTCTAATATAACAGGTGTAAGGTGCTTTGCAGCCGCAGCCAAGACAATCTGGCCAACTCTTGCGCTCCCTGAAACAAAATAGGAAAAACGATTTTCAGATATCTGAGGAACCAACGAAAAATTTGAAGAAACAATTGCAGGGATAAAGTAAATGGAAATTCCAAAGGAACCTGTGTAAAGTATTTTATCCCACTTTTGCTCAAGGAGAGCAGAAGTTTCATTGACTGTTCCCTCAATGACCTTTATTGTTGTGGTGTCAACATATTCTTGTAGGAGTTTTGCCAGCAGTGACGATGTGGCTGAAGCAATTTCAGAGGGCTTTAATACTACTGCATTCCCAGCTGCAATTGCACCAATCACCGGATCGAGTGATAAATCTGTAACAGTTTAGTTGATAAGTAAGACTTGGTAAAACATCTAATATTAACTTACAAGTGGCAGAAGCTAACTTAAAAGTGACAGAAGAAAACTCAAAAGGGGCAGAACTCCAAGTGTCAAACTTCATAATATCTAGGAATAGGATATTTCTTACATACAGATTGGATAATTCCATGTTGAGATGACAAGCACAACTCCAAGGGGTTCTGAGACAATCTCTGCTGATGAGGGAAACGTTGTCACTGCAGTTTTCACCTATACGACAATTTACAACGCTATAACTGTTGTATAAGAATATAATAGCCAAGTCAATCATCACCAAAGTATAGACTGATTCTTATTTGTTCATCTGTATAAGGCTACTCAGTACTCACACTGTTTCCTATTGAAACTTGGATGGAGGAATAAGACCATTTACTTGGTCACTGCCCCAGAAACACCCATCATAGGCGAGGGTTTTATACTAGGTCAGTGGTTCAGAATCATTCGGTTTACAAGATTTTACAGGGTGCTCAGAGGTCATGCCTTCCTATTTCTTCTAAATGATCTTTATGTCTTTCTTTTTTCAAATCTTGAACAAAGAAGTGCAAGAGCAATCAGTCACCTTTTTTGGCTTCATCCACTTCTTCAACTGTTGAAGTGCAAACTTGCATGAGGATTTTACCATCGAAATCTACAATGCAAAAAGTAAATCTTGTGCATTTGTGTATCAAATATCATTTAATAGTCAGGGAGAAAGCCAAGGCTAATATTAGACCTCAGCAACATAAGCTTCAAATTCAGGCTTTGAGAGATCTTTGTGAAGGGCTTCAATGATCTCCCTTTCCCTCTCATCAACCATTCTTGAGATATTCTCCAACTGAGCTACTCTCCACTCATAAGGTGTAGTCTTCCCGGAATCGAACTGTCTCCGAAGCTCCTTAAGCAGCAATCCAGCTGAATCCACATCAAACGATGATTCCTTTTTCTCCTTTGCCATTAAGGACGTTGCTGCAGAGGAGCTTTGTTCACAGTGAGAACTATAATCAGAAAATATTCGTCAAACTCAAACGTGCTACGCATAAGCATATCACTGCTCAGTAGCTCAAGTTACTAAATGGATGGTATTATTGGTATCAAGAGTTTAAAGTGGCATACACAGAGTCATAAAGGCCACAAGAGTTTTACAGACCAACCCTTGAAAACACCAATATCAGTATATCACACTTTCAACTGGATGATGCCAACATCTTCTCCATAGTAACTAGGACATAACAGGAATAAGAGCCCCTCTTTTATTCTTCTTTTCTACTGGAGAAGTTGAGAACAATGCAAGGCAGAATGGCATACACTACAATGTGACCAATAATCTTGTAGAAAATATAGATAGCATCAACGTTAATTTATGCATTTGGTAAGTTGGTTCCTTCAAATGTCCATCTATTTCAGATGGAGTCAAATACTTCTTTGGTTTTGACAATAATAAAAATTGAAATAGCTTATAAAATCCTTTGACCTTCTTCTAAAACGGTTATGGTCAACGCACTTGATCTCAAGGGTCATTTGGAAACAACCTCTCTTACTGAACTAAGGTTGCGTACACCCAACCCCCCGCTTATATGCAGGAGCCTCTTTTACCCTTTGATTGACAAGGCTCTGGTAATGTGGTTCTTTCATTATAGCATGGTAAGTCACCCCATGGTCCCCATACATCCACATTTGCATGACATATATACGCATGATTTAAGATAAATGTTACTCTGCCACTGTATGATCAGAGGCAATAATGCACACATCAAATGCAATCATACTTTAGCGTCCTTGGTACGAAAATCATCAAGGTAACACGATATACATACCAGTAAATGCGCGTATAGTATTGCAGACGAAGTCCTGTTTTAAGTTTAAATGACCTTGGATTGTCCCTCCACAAACGACCACCAAAGGTCTTCACTCCTACAGATACTCCAAGCCTGCTATGAATGTAAGAAGACATCAGTTGGGTGATCTCCCCGTCATAAGCATGATTTTTGTGTATACCAGGCTTCATGTAAATACAACAACTTCGAAGACTCATAACCGATTCTTGCTAGTCCTAAACAGAAAATTCTTGCTTACACAAACATGATAAACTGAGCAAATTCCGCCCTAGGATTGGTTATCTCATCTTTTGTACTAGATGTTGACCTTGGTAACCAATCAAGTTGATGTACAAACAAACGAGAATATAATGTGAACTCGACTAGTGTGAAAAAACAACGTAAAAACATTCAAAGTACGGCCTCGACAAGTATATAATATGAAATAGATAATTTCGGAGGAGATGAAAAAAGGAGTGACCTGGGACGACCATGATGAACAAGTGCAATGGAGTCACTGAATGTCATTAGCAAGTGTCTAGGGGAGTCTTACATGTGGAGGTTTTTAACATAAGCTCACAGTAGGGATTAGGAAATTGCAACGAAGTGCCAAAATTGACAGCAAGTGAATGGATTTTAGCCACTGAGAGAAAATATACTACTACGTAACAAACTATGAAGATAATTTGTTCCTGGTTGCTGGCTGGCCGACAACTTGGCCCGAACACTGCTTTACCTACCATGATGCCCATATCATAGAAATAGAGGAGTCACCTTGTCTTATCGAATTGTGGTATTTAAAATCTTTGCATCAGAAGAACTCCTAAATTAACCGATCACATATCTGAAAGCTTTAGAATTATCAGCCTTACCAATAAATGAGAAAAAGATAACCATGTGTAATCTAAAAAGCGCTCTAACTCGCATATGAGGAAAAAAAATTCAAACTCGTAATTGGAATAAAGATTAAAGAAGCTCTAATCACCGTAGTAACTTACACCAAATAAAAATATTAAACTCACCAAAGATAGAATTTAATAGAGTCTAATTTTTTCTTTAATATTAGTAGTCTATTTTATAAAATGGAAAAATGATTACATCATTTGAGTCCAAAACTCACACACCCATTAAACGAAAGCTACTCCAAACATGAAACATGTAATGCATTGATACAGATACAGAGTATCACTTAACATATTGATACACCAATATTTTTCAGCTAAGAATTTCCGTTCTTTTAGGTTTTCGGTTCCCATCACCTCACTCAAACATCGAGCCTAACTCAACATGCAAACAAAAGTACATTGATAGAACTCTCTCCCATGTTCACTCATTTTTTAGAAGATGTAACATTGTAACTATGATTTCCATGTTATATGTCCATTGCGCAATTGGCATTATCAAAATACTCCTTCACGTACTTGTGTTTGTGACTTGTGATGGGGAAGTGGTCACTGTACTTTAGTCATTTAATTGGGGAAAATAATCAACGTGTTTTGTTCTGCCCTGAAAATAGCCCATGCATCATACCCACTCTGATAGTTTTTCACAGAAGACAAATAACAATATCTCATCGAGCTTCCGTATAAAAATTCTTATCCCAAAGTCGTTGCACTCTCTCACAGTAATGTAACATCTCCTAAAAATAAGAAGGTAATGAAAATTTATATGGTGGATAGTAAATTTGTAACCCCCTGGTAATTTCGTTTATGTCTCCATAACAAAACATAACATACTAATCTCATGTGACCTTGAGACAAAACCAAGAAAAAGCACAATATCGGGCCTAATCTAGCACACGTAAACACAAACATTATTCATATGAATTTTAAAATCTCTCAAATTAAGTGGATTTAGAAAAAAATTATGGGAGAAGGTGGTAAACAAATTAATAATCACCTGACAGGTACATTTGATTTTCCAATCAAGGAAAAAATTGATGTAGCTTTCTCCCTCCCTCACCTCCTCATGCATACGTACCTAACCCAACACATTGCACATGTACCTTATTATCCTTGTTGTAGAACAATAAGTGATTGTTTAGGTTGCAATCATCATCACTATATAAAAAGACCTTATTTAGCGTAGATAAGAAGGTAGAAAATTAAGGAAAAGGAAGGGGTTACAATGAAGCAAGTGTAATTGAATTCATCGAATATTGTTTACATTTGATGGAGTTGAACATTACATTTGATGGAGTTGAACATTACATTTGATGGAGTTGAACAAAGCTCATTGTATCAATTGAATAAACCTTCTATTACATTGCAATCAAAGTTACCTCCAACCAAATGTCCAAATCTCATATCTATCTCCTTCATTTCACCCCTTAACTATTGTCAATTCTACTAATACATATCCAATGGGCATTATATACATTGTCCAAACATGCACTTACAATTAATATTGAGGTACTTTGGGCGTTTAGTCAATTTAAATTAACAAATGGTCAATTATGAGAACATGTGATCTCATTTTTTTTTGTGTGTGTGTATACTTCTTGCAAAACGAATTCTACAAATCAAAAAATTGTAAGTTGGTAACTCATTCAAATCTTACAAGGTTCACCCTATTATATCATAACATCATCTTATTTACGCCTACTTAAAATTAATCCGGTCTAGAACGTTGGATCAGACCGTACTTAATCGATGATTTAATTCTGCTTTTGGGTTTCTAAAGTTTTGAAAGTTCCTTCCACTTCGATCCAGATTTTTTCCACACTAATTTTAAGTTTACATAGCTTAAAACCCAACCCCGATCAGAAAAGTGGATATTGATCACAACTCCGTTCACCAATCCGAATCGTTCTGATTATGGACCGACAAACACCATGTCAAACCCATAACTCAACCCAACCAGACAAAAGATAACACCAGTCACCACTCAAACTTGTATACCCAAATTCAAAACTCAACCCGACTACTTCTGGAATCCATGTCATTTGCGTCAAGTTTAGATCGGTCAATTCAGGACTCAAATCAAGTTCGGATATGAAACTTCGGGACTCAGGTCCGATCAACTTCACCAAAATTCTAACACCAGCAGCCAAACCCAAACCCGTACCCAAACCCAAACTCAGATGACCCAAAGCCAAACCCGTTTGACAGTAAGACAGGTCCACACTCTACAGAGACAGCAGAGTACAGTGTACTGGCACTGTACAGTCTAGTCTGTAGTCTGTATGTTTCCAGTTTCTTCCGTTGCGTGTAAACCGTAATAAAGCAAAGAGAATCAAACGAGTCAAGACAACCACAAAACACCAACACCAACCAGAAACCATACAAACAAACAGATCACATGTTTTTCCACACAAACCATCACATGCTCTCACTCACACACAAATGATCACATTTCACAAACCACCTTTCCTCCCACAAAAAACTCCTTTCTCATAACAACCAAACTACTTCACTTCAGTTCAGTTCAGTTCCAAACTCAACTTAATCTCAAACTCAAACTCAACTTAAACTCAACTTAAACTCAAACTTAAACTACCAATGTTGTCAGTTAAACTAGTTCGATCTGTAGTCCTAGGAGAAAACATAAACGCAACCCAGTTTAACTATGATGGAGACAATGAAAATGAAACTGATGATCATCTCCTGAAAAACACTAAAATTCATAAAACGAAGAAGAAACTCCCCATGCTACTCTTCACCCCAACCCAGGAACTCATCTCCGACACCTTCCGCCTCGCCACCCTGGCCCGCCTTATCGGCCTCGACTTCCACCCTTCCCCCTCCCTCTCCCACCTCCTCTTCTCCTGGCCCCACCCCCCTTCCACGTCACCATCATACACCCATCCACGTCATCATCATGTACCATCCACCTCATCATCACCATTCACCCCATCCCCGACCAACCATAATAACCAACTTAACAGAATCTCAGTCTCGTCATCCACGTCAGCTTCCACGTCAGCTTCCACGTCGGTGTCTGCGTTGCCGGCTTATGATGCGGTGCCGATACCGTTTCCCTGCTTGACCACGGCGACATCGCTGTCCCTGCTGCGGTGCTTCGTGTCGATGTCGAGAGGGTTTTTCAAGCTGGTGTTTATTTACCCGACTGAGGCGTACCCGAACCCGGATTATGACTGTTGTTCGGATTTGTGTTTGTTTACGAGGGTTTCGGGGAGGAAGGTGAGGGACATGGAGGAGTTTTCGAGGGAGTTGGCGGGGAACGGGTGGGCGTTGTTTCGGACCGGGGAGAAGGAGAAGAGGGGAATGTATTTGTTTCGGAAAATGGAGGCGGGGCGGGGGCGGGTGAGGAGTAAGGAAGGGGAGGGGAGGGTGAGGGAGCTCAGGTTGCCTGGGTTGGAGTTTGAGAAGGGGGTTAGTTTTCGGGTTTTGTTGTATATTCTGCTCATGACTGATCATGTTTTCTACCTTGCCTAATTTGGTATGTTCTTCTTTTTTGTTCTATTTCTTTTTAGTTCAATCATAATGTGGTGAATTTTATGATTTGTTGAGTGACAATGTTGTTGTGAATTTTGAGTTTTATCTCGGTGTTTGATTGTAATTGTTGGGTGGAATTTTGTGGGGTGTTGGGAAAAAAGTGTTACTTGTATGTGTGCAGAAAATGTGGATGTTTGGGGTAACTTTGATATTATGTTGGGTGAAAGTGTTGTGCTGAATTTCGAGTTTTATGTCGGTATTAGGTTGTAATTTTTGGGTCGAATTTCGTGGAGTGTTAAGGAAGAATCGCTCTTTGATTGTGTACAAAAATGTGGATGTTTGGGGTAAATTTGATGTTTTGTTGAGTGAGAGTGTTGTGCTGAATTTCGAGTTTATGTCGTTATTTAATCGTAATTTTTGGGTGGAATTTTGTGGGGTGATAACATAGAATTGTTCTTTGATTGTGTACATAAAATGTGGATGTTTGGGGTAAATTTGATGTTTTGATGAGTGACAATTTGTGGTGAATTTCGAGTTTTATGTCGTTGTTTGATTGTAATTTTTGGGTGGAATTTTGTGGGGTGCTAAGAAAGAAATGTTCATTGATTATGTACACTAAAATGCGCTAGTCTTGTATATGTGGAGGTCTCATATTTGTGCACAAAAATGTGGATGTTTGGGGGTAATTTTGATGTTTCATTGAGTCAGAGTGTTGCGGTGAATTTCAAGTTTTGCGTTGTGTTTAATTGAAGTTTTTTGGTGGGATTTGGGGAGTGAATTGCTCTTTCAGTGTGTACATAAAATGTGGATGTTTGGGGTAAATTTGATGTTTTGTTGAGTGAGAGTGTTGTGCTGAATTTCGAGTATGAGTGTTATTTAATCGTAATTGTTGGTGGAATTTCGTGGGGTGATAATAAAGAATTGTTCTTTGATTGTGTACATAAAATGTGGATGTTTGGGGTAAATTTGATGTTTTGATGAGTGACAATTTTGTGATGAATTTCGAGTTTTATGTCGTTGTTTGATTGTAATTTTTTGGGTGGAATTTTGTGGGGTGCTAAGGAAGAAATCTTCTTTGAATCGTGTACATAAAATGCAGCTAGCCTTGTATGTGTGGAGGTCTCATATAATAATTTGTGAACAAAAAATGTGGAATTAGTGTTTTGTTGAGCGAGAATGTTCTGGTGAGTTTGAGTTTTGTTTAATTGTAATTTTGGTTGGAATTTTGTGATGTGATAAGAAAGAATTGTTCTTTGATTGTGTATAAAGTATGAGGTTGATTGGATGTATAATCAAGGAATTTTCGTTTTGTAGAACTGGACCTGTTTCAGTTTTATTCATGTGTAAATTTGATGAGAAAAAAGGGTTTTAGTTTCATAATCAGTCTGTTAGAGTTTCATTTCGTAAGTGCTATGGTATTTTGACAATGTAGTTTATTATTGTAGTCTCTTTTTTTCAAGTGTTATTTGCTTCACAACTATGAGATGATGTCGATTTCGAGTTTGGTTGGTTTGCTGTTTGCTCGGTGGGGAATGTGGATATAGGATTTTTTTCTGAGTATTGTCGTAACTGTTAAGAGTCTTGAACTTGGGAGAAGTTTTTGTCGGTGGGATGGGTCATGGGTATTGTATGCCATTAGGGCAAAGGAGTGTATAGCTTGTGGCTTCGGCTAAAGGAGTCCAAAGGGGTTGTATAGCTTCGACCAAAAGAGAGTTTAGAGGGGTATATCCGTATATGGCTTCGGTCAAAGGAGTCACAATGGAATACATTGAACCTTGCTTATCGCTAATTGTTGAAAGGAAAAAGAAGAGTATTGAGTTATTGACTGATGATGTATGACTTCAAGATCTTTCATTTATAAGCAAAATGTCGGAAATTTGTTTTTTATAGCTGATTTTGTGGTTCATCAGGTTTTTGTTCCTTTCCTACTATATGGAATAAATGATTGAAAATGACAATCTCATTGTCTTCTTAGTCCTCATTTCAAGTGAAGTTTCAATAGTTTGATGTGCTCTTTTTTATATTTCCAGTCCGATGCTAGTTGTTCCATGGGCTTCTCATTGATGTCACAATGGTGCAGACTGCAGAGTCTTCCTTTAAGCGATGTCACATCCTGTGTGTTGTTTCCTAATATAATTCTTTAACACACCGATAAGAATTGCAGCTGCTAGTTGGTCTAAGTGTGAAGCATCTGTTCATTTGTTGCTCAATCAAGAGGGTTCTAGAGAATTGTTTTGCTCCATGCTTCAGTTATTCATTGTCATGAATCTTTCGGGGTAATCAGTGCAATCAGGGTGATTGCTGAGTTTTTCCCCTGAATCAACCTTTGTTTCCAACAGTAACGGGAATGACTAGAGACATAAATGTAACATAGTTAAGTTTGAGGGCCCAGGAAATTCGTACTAGCTGTCCACTTAACACATATTTTGGGAGGGATATGCTAATTATGTAGGTGAGTTATGTATTGAGTAATCTTTGAAGCTGTCAGTCGAGTCCTTTAGAACTTTCTGTTTTGGCTTAAAAGAGGGAAAAGAAAACTAAGATCTGCTTGTTTCTCTTTGTGAGATATTTGAATCAAGATATTTGAAATGTTATATTAAAAAAAAAAAAAAAGATATTTGAAATGTACTGTTCTTTGACAACTTCCTCTCTGTTTACTCTACAGTGTTTTTTGTGTCTATTACTTGTCATGGGAACATCTAACATTCTTTTGAAGTCTACTCCATCTTGTACTTTTATATTGGATCTTCTTAACATTGGCCTTTTCTTTGGGATCTCATTTGAATTGCTTCCCAAGTGTTGTGACCTTTTTGGAGGTGTCTTGGTATTTCTTGTATTGGTTTTATATTGGATATTCTTGACATTGGCCGCTTCTTTGGGATCTCAATGAGTTGCTTGCCAAGTGTTTTTGGCCTTTTTGGAGTTGTCTTGAAATTCAAAAAGCACATGCCAAAAATGTTCAAACTACGGGTTGTAAAGGTGCTTTACAGAACATTTTTTCAAGCACCTTTTAAGAAAAGTTTCTTCAAACACATTAGCTCAGCTACAGCACTTCTTATAGTAGTTTGTCTATTACTGGCTGCTTATTTGACCCCCAGAAACCATCATTGTGGAGTCATGAACCCAGAATATAATATTTGTATATGCCTTGGCATAGATTATTAGAACCGAGCACCTTTAGGCCACATATATCCACCAAGGCAAAATTATTTTCGTTGTAAGGTTATCCTTGAATGTATGTTACAACAGGTTTCTCTGCAAATTAGCAGGAGAGCATGCTTGCTGAAAATAGTGTTAGTATTTTTCTCAGTTAGACCTCTTTTTCCATGTAGCTTCTGATTTGCATTGTGTCACTGCCAAGAGCATTCATCTCACGACGTTTTTTTTGTAATTTTGACTGAGTGGTGTCTAATGATGACTTCTCAGGAGTTTGCTGCTTATTTTGTTTATATAATTAGAGCAACCATTATTGTGCAGGTCACAGGGTTATGCATTATGAATGCGTTGCGACTTGCGAGTGGATATCTCCATGTAGACAACAAAAATTACGGAGAAAAAGTTCGCTTTTATCAGGATCGCAACAACTCTAATCAACTTATTGAAGAATGGAATAACAAAGGATAGCTGCAGAAAGCCCTTGCCGCAGAGGGCAGCTACTAACAAAATTCATGAGACAGGCCCAGTATTGCCGTCCATCATAGCATACTGATGATGAGAATGTCATCCTATTAGACAAGAAGCTTTGAGCTTTGACTGTCGACCTGTGATTTATGCTAGCTTTGTTCATAAACTCCTATGGAGTAGTAGTTAGCAGCACACTAGGATTTCTGTAAGTATCTCATCTGTATTAAGCTGTAAAAGATATTGAAATGAATGAAATTACTGATCATGTTTCACATCATATGTCTTGGGAGAAATGTATTATTCGTCCTCTTCTTTGCATTTGTAGCCATCTTGTGGAAAATGATGCAGGGGCAATGAAAAGTAGGTGTGATTGTGTGAAGAGTTTAACAAACATTAATTTATGAGTTTTTTGGGACCAAAAATTATAAAAGGGTTTTCCAAAATATTATTATCTTATTATCTAATCGATTTTTGCTTCATTTTTTGCAATTGGCTCAAGTCTGGACTAGACAAATTTATTATTTTAGAGAGTTTATTAATTTATCGAGTATTAATTTAATGAGTTTTTACTGTAGAATGGACTACATACCCAAAAAAAGGCAAAATATAGCCCAAAGTGGTATATAAGGACGAATCCAAGAATTTAAAATGGGGGTACCCTATACTAAGGGTATCTATTTTTTTACCATTTTCTACCCTTTTCTACCTTTTTTTACACTTTTCTACCTTTTCTATATTTTTCAACAATTTTTCTACCTTTTTCTACCAAAATCCATGGTAGAATTTAATGAGTGTAGTATATGCCACGCCTCACTACCCTGAGTATCCGCCCCTAGTGGTACATACCATGGATTTTGATCATGGTGTATTGGTGCACATGTCCATATTAAATGTTGAAACCATATTATATTGGAAAATGAAACTCACCCACCGGGTGGGCACCAGATTGGCAACCACCCTCTCACATGTTTTTTATAAACATTTTTTATTTTTAAATATAAAATAAACTTTGTGAGGGGGTGGGCACCAAATTATTACCCACCCGGTGGGTGAGTATCATCTCCCTATTATATTTACATGTCTTTATAAAGCGTTAAACATGTAATAAACCTATCATTACAAAGGTAAACCACTCATAAGTTCAGTCACTTTTGAGTTTTGATACATTTTTGCGGAATATAACCATAAAAACATAAGGTAAACCTCACAAAAAAAATTCTTCTGAAAATGTAAAAATATGGTAAACAGGATAATAAAGTGACACATGTATAAAAACAGTTAAACATTGCGCTGTATTTCTCCCGCCTTTCTTTTGCCTATCTCTCACTTTTTCAACTAACCAAACTGCTTTATACAAATTCATACATAAACAAACATCTCAAATTCACACTATAATTTGAGGTAAAAAACTTGTTGATTCAATCAAAATGTTGTGTAAAGTTCAATGCTTTGATATAAGCTGTACTTTTCAACCATCTTATCATATAAACACCTCAATAAACATCACCAGAGTCTCAGTTTCTCCACTAGAGACACATGATTCCTCCAAAAATATTAAAGATTCAAACTTTATACAAAAATCCAATGATGGTCATAAGAAATTTCCCAAATTTCATGACCAAAGTGTTGTAGTTGAGAAAAAGACTAAGTTGAGATTGGACCCACATGGGAATGTTGATGAATTAGGTAGAGAACAGAAAAATAGGAATTGGGTTCATCCGAAAAGTCGAGGGAGTGTGAATGGTGGTGTTGAATTGGGGGGTGGAAGTGGGGATGTGGTTGGGAAGAAGGTGCACACAAGATGTTCGACGAAATGGGCCTCTTATGGGGGGTGTATTCCGTCAATATTGCGGGCGTTGGAGAGTGTTAGTGACTTGGACGAGGCGTTTAGGCCGTGGGAAGCGCGGTTGAGTAATAAGGAGAGGAGTATAATTTTGAAGGAGCAAGTGAGGTGGGAGAGAGCGGTGGAGATTTTCGAGTGGTTTAAGAAGAAGGGTTGTTATGAGTTGAATGTGATTCATTATAATATCATGCTTAGGATTATGGGGAAAGCGCGGAAGTGGGGTGAAGTTGAGAAGTTGTGGGATGAGATGAGGATGAAGAAGATTGCGCCGATTAATTCGACTTATGGTACTCTTATTGATGTTTATAGTAAAGGCGGTCTTAAGGATGAGGCGGTTGTTTGGCTGCATAGGATGAGTGAACAAGGTATGGAGCCTGATGAGGTTACTATGGGAGTTGTTGTGCAAATGTACAAGAAGGCAGGAGAGTATAGGAAAGCAGAGGAATTCTTCCAAATTTGGTCTTCGGACAAATCAACTAAAAAGAAGAGTGCGCTTGAGAGAGCCGGTGTTGGTGCTGCAAAAGCGAGTTCTGGAGCTCAACTTAGTTTGAGCTTGTATACATATAATACCCTCATTGACAACTATGGGAAAGCTGGTCAGCTTCAAGAAATGTGGCATACTTTTCAAAAGATGCTGAAAGATGGAGTTATTCCTGATACCATAACCTTTAATACAATGATTCACATTTATGGCAATATGGGTATGATAGCAGAGGTGAATGCATTGGTGCAAAAGATGGAAGAACTCAAGTGTACTCCTGATACCAGAACACATAATATTCTCATTTCCCTCTATGCTAAGCGTGATGACATCAACCTGGCATATAGTTACTTTAAGAAAATGAAAGAGGCTTGCCTTGAACCTGACCCTGTGAGTTACCGCACGCTGTTGTATGCTTTCTCCATTAGGCATATGGTTGTTGAAGCAGAGATGCTTATTTGTGAAATTGATGAAAGGGCTCTTGAGATTGATGAATTTACGCAGTCTGCTCTGACAAGAATGTATATTGATGCTGATATGCTTGAGAAGTCGTGGTCATGGTTTGAGCGTTTCCATCTTGAGGGTAATATGAGCTCAGAGTGCTATGCTGCTAACATTGATGCATATGGAGAACGTGGGCATGTGGATGAAGCTGAGAGGGTTTTTGTCTGTTGTCAAGAGAGAAACAAGATAGGTGTGGTTGAATTTAATGTGATGATCAAAGCTTATGGCATAGGTAAGAAGTACGATAAAGCATGTCAGCTGTTCGATAGCATGGAGAAGCAAGGTGTTCTTCCAGATAGATGCACCTATATTTCCCTTATACAACTGCTAGCTGCTGCTGATTTGCCTCACATTGCAAAGCCATACTTGTTGAGGATGCAGGAAGCTGGCCTTGTGAATGACTGTGTCCCTTACAGCGCTCTGATATCAAGCTTTGCAAAACTCGGTCAGTTGGAATTGGCTAAAAGCTTGTACAGAGAAATGATTGGATATGATGTGAAGCCTGATATCGTTTTGTATGGAGTGCTGATAAATGCTTTCGCAGAGAACGGAAATGTTACAGAAGCAATGGACTATCTTGATGCTCTGAGAAAGACAGGTCTCTCGTTGAATGCTGTGGTATGCAACTCTTTGATCAAACTTTATACGAAAGTTGGATATTTAGATGAAGCAGAAGAAATATACAGACTACTTCAATCATTTGATAAGGGTGCAGATGTATATTCTTCGAATTGTTTGATTGACCTATATAGCGAACGTTCCATGGTCATAGAAGCAGAATCAATTTTTGAAGACGTGCAGAAAAAAGGTGAAGCTAATGAGTTCTCATACGCAATGATGTTATGCATGTACAAGCGAATAGGCAGGCTAGAAGAAGCCATGAAAATTGCAGAAAAGATGCAGCAACTGGGACTACTGACAGAGTTGTTGAGCTACAACAGTGTGCTTTCCCTATTTGCTGCGGATGGGAGATTGAAGGAAGCTGTGTCTATTTTCAAGGAGATGATGAGAATTGAGGTTGAACCGGATGATTCGACATTTAAGTCGCTAGGAGTAGTACTTGTGAAGTCCGGAGTCCCCAAGCAGGCAGTTGCCAGGCTGGAGGTTGCCCGGAAGAAAGACTCTCATAGTGGTATGCAAGCATGGATGTCGGCCCTAACCTCTGTTGTTTGCCGGGAAAATTATGGCAATTACGATGACAACTAGGTTTCCTTAAAAGCTTCTTGCTTCTAGGCTTCTGTGGTTTGCAGGAAAATTTGTGGCAATTACAACAGCTAAGTTTCCTTAACGCTTCTTGCTTCTAGGCTCAGCGCAGACTTCATTGGATGAAGTGCTTGTTGGATGAAATGCCAAGCACAGTGTCCTTGATGCGTATCCTTGTCCATAGAAGCATGGGGGCTTGCTGAGGGGCTTACTAAGGCCTTCTGATATCACTGTGGATGTTGTTCGGGAGCATTGGCAGTAGATAGTGTATATCCCATTGCTTGTACCCTTTTCCTTTTTCTTTTACAGAATGTATGGGTATAATCTTGACATAAAGATTGAAGAAATATATCCCAAAATGAACAAAAAGTGAATAATCATAATTCTGCATGAATGTTATTCGACTCTGTTAGTCCTGTTTACTAGGCACTAACCACTTTCAGCTTAACCATAAAATGATCAGAAAATTTCATAATCTTCAACTTATATTCAAGTCATGATCTACTCTCAAAGCTGTAGGGCTTACAAGATATCCCCACCACTTCTGATCCACTTTAGTTTTGTGATTACATACACTGAAAAATGCAAAAGTGGATCATAAAATACAATCCCCAAATTTTGGGTGAATCGACGTATGAATTATGCTCAGCAGGGTCTCACATGAAATGAGAGTACAATGTAGTGATATACGAAGTACTATCGTAAAGACCTCACCATTGGACAAATAAGCAACATAGCACCTTTGCAGCAAAAAGAACACTGTATGCCCGATGAAAAGTCTACCTTCCTCTTAAATAGTAAATTGAAAAAAAAAACTTTACATTTATCCACAGCCGCAATGTAACAACAGAATCAAGTTGTTTAAGTAGCGTGTGTCCTAGATGCCCATATACCAAACACAAGGAACCAGAACACAAACAAAATCGCCCAATACCTTGCTGGTCCATACCTGATTCTGGTGAGTACAATCTGCAAAGTTTGCAAGAGATTATGTCAATTACAAATTTGATCCATACATATGACTACCTATACTTGAGACAGCTTTCGTCCACAATGTAACATCAATATTGAAATCAGAAGGTCACAGCTTTGAAAATTGAAGAATAAATCTATGAGTGGAGATGACTGGAGGCGGCCACTTGTTGATAATAGAAAGTGACAAGGAAGAACATCAGGAATGTCTATGAGTTTCAGTTGTACTTCATGTTACAAGTTCAAGCTAAGGGGATTGTAATCCAAACACATAAAACCCTCGGCAAAATCGATCTCCATTCTTGACAAAATCTATTTCCCTATGAATTTATTTCCATTACAACCTCAACCCCCCTGCATATATGAAAGAGAGATACAGAGAGAAGGGGAAAGAGGAAGGGAGCACTCAACCCACAATCATATACAAAAAACATGCGCTGCATATAAGCCACCAAAAAGAAAAGGGAGAAAAACTTACAAAGCGAAAGAAGACGACAACAGCTAAAGCACAAACACCTCCAAGAAGAACGTGAAGACCATTTTTTGCAGTTTTCTGCAATCAAGAAATAAACAGTTGTAAAATCGTGAAAATTAGCCTACAGAGATCTTTGTACACTTCTCCCTTTTCTCACGTCAACTGGACATTACAAATCCATCAACATTGTGAATCGACTGGCCCCACATCATGACAATTTGTGTTTAAATGACACACAGGAAACAATAAAGCAACAATATGCCACAGAAACTGCATAAAGTCAAGTATTTAAAGAGCAGCAATACCATGATGTCCGATCCAAAGAGGGAACAACTATCTATTCCGAGTTAAACCAATTTTTCCTACCTAGCATCTATAAACAGCGCTTATCAAACCAGCAGAACTATTTCTAAACGTATAGGGAAACAGCATTATAATAATGGAGTAAAAAATAACCAATATTTTAGGTATAAAGAGACAACTAGTGGGTCATAACACACCCTTATAATTGCGCAGCATTATAGTCATGTATGCAGCTTTTGAAACTAATTTCAAAAGGACTTCGAGATCGGTATACGTCTACAAGAGCAACGGCATTTGCTTTCTTAGCTTCACTCTGTCACTCCTTGGCAAAACAAGCATCTTTACCCCTTCTCAACCCCTCCCCCTCATAAAGACCCCGAAGATAGGGATCTCACAAGATTCTGAATCTTGGCACCTCAAATAATCCTAACATGTTATAGCAACATTTCAACTGCTTAAAGATCCTGAGATATATTTGTAATCACGTGGTGCTCAAATGAAAATATGACAAGTTTCGACTAGAAAGGGGGAAAATTCTTATGCTAGTTAATCGTCCTTTCTTATATTAACTTCGCAATCAAAGATCAATCATTTCTCCTACCCTTGTCTTTTAAAAGAACATATGCTTTGCATTAACCTTGCCACCGTGGACAAAGGCAATAAGCGGAAATGCATAACAGCGTAAAACTTTAAGACCATATCAAAATCTAAAGCAGACATACCTTCCCAACACGAGGGGCAATGAGCCACGCAAGAGTAACAGTCAGCAGTCCTGTAGCTAATAAAATCCCTGTACCTTCCACGGCCCATTTAGTAGCAGGACTCTGAGGAGCCCTAACATCTGCAATAACAATGTTCGAAGGTTGCTCTTCAACAACAAGTGGAGCTGCAGGAGCACTTTCACTGCTGGTATTGTTATGGTGGTTATTGTGTGGGTTGAACCACAAATAAATCTCACTTAGCCTCTGCCGCCGAATGGCTGCAACAGCATCAGGATCCACACCTGAATTATCATGCACCTGTGAAGGACTAGGTACCCCACTGGCAGTCCTGTCTCTCAATGCCTCGTATTCTTTCAGTGAAGCAAGAATTTTATTAAAGTCTGCACTTTTGATATTAGCCGCAACACGCCCACAAATTTCACAGACAGTAGACCCGTGGTTAACAAACCACTTCAATGCACAAGCATAGTGTACAAGGGCAAGATCGTTCTTACAGGAACAACCAAGTTCAATCACTGTGTCCCTGTTACGACATGCACCCATCTCTAGATCCGTACTACAGACAAAAACTTCTCCGCTAGGACTGATAAACTGCACATAACCAGGCTCCAACTTCTGATTTGTGTCCACTGGTGCACTACCTTCAACATCTTTCAAAGCCATTTTTCTTTCAAGCTCTGACTGCTTCGCATTAGGTGACTCCTGTAAAGGCGGAATTATCCCCAAAAATCCGAGTGCAGCATCCCCTCTTTTGTCAGATTCAACACATTGGCACACACGACAAGTAGGCAACCCCAGTTCCGTGTCTATACTCAGCTGTGATGCAGTAGAAGCCCTTGAACTACCACTCCTGATGGGCGAAGAGCTTCTACTGCTAGCTCCTTCATTCCCTCTTTCTTTGTGATTTTCCTTGCTCATCATGTAGGTTGATATGATGCCTCAATAAAGAATTCTCACAATGCCATAAGTAACTAATATGCATCCAACACCTTGAGACTCTTACATCAAATAAATACGATTTCCTCTGCACTCTTCTAAGAAATAGATGAGATGCAACAGTACTCCCATATAGAAGTGGTAGGCCAGCAACATTGAACTATGGGATAACTAAACCCTTGCTATTTTGTGCCACACAAACATAGCATTATGGTGCTAGACCCTATAACAGCCAGAAACACTGATTTTGATCAACAGAATGCCAGACTGGCTTGCGTCTCAAACCTAACAAAAACCATAAAAATTCCTCAATCACAATATTGTCCGCATTTGATAAAATAAAAGGTGGACGACGCAAAGAAGTTGCATAAGTTTATTATTTATATACAAACTATCCATGCAAAAAATACATGTGACTAAACCACACTACCTATATCAATTAGTAAATCATGCACATGACAAAGGAATAATGAAGATAATGTCAATGACACAATTATAAGAAGGAATAAGCTTCTATGACTCTTATACACCCTTTTTCAATTTCAACTCACAGTATGTACATCAAAATCAACCATTTAGCAACACAAATCCTCACACAATAAGCCAAATTTATTGAGCTACATGGGAGACAACCAACCCACAATTTAGCTTAAGGCACCAGCATTTGCTCACAGTATAAGCTAAAATGAGCCTAGACTGTTCAAATTACATGCACATTCTCCTTCAGACCCCCTCTGATAAGCACTACAAACATCAAGAATGCCATGATAAGCACTACCAACATCAAGAATGCCATGATAAGCACTACAAATATCAATATCTTCTCTGACACCAAGAGTAACATTATACACAAACCCAAAAGGAGTTCACAATAATTTTCACAAATTCTAGAGCTAAAATACACATATACATAATTGGCAATCTAGTCACCCCATCAAAAAACTAATCCACCCACCCTCATAACATTACAACATCACTCAAACTACAATCACCAAACATGAACAAACAACCTCAAACACTTCCACAAAATCAAACCACATGGGCACTACACTTAGTCAACCAACAGTCAAAAAGGGTCAATCTTTCAACAAACCCACCTCTAAATTACACAAAACAAGCAAGAAATAAAGCTGAAAACAAGCTTACAGATAAAAAGAGAGCAAAAGGCCAAACCTTTAAACTGGTTATTTTTTCTAAGTTAAGGGCAAGGGAATCAAATGCCCACCAACCAACAATAACTGATCAAATACTACTCTTTTAAAGATCCAATCTTTTTTTTTTTTTCTGTAAAGATCAGTTTTTTTTTCTTATATTTAGAAAATATTCAGTTTTTTTTTTGTTGGTGGTTTTGTTTGTTTGTGTTGCTGTGTTGGTGAAGTTAAGTGCAATGAAAATGGAATTTTTTTTATTTTAATTAAGGGTACATTATCGAAAGTAGTGACTAATCCTATTCGTTGCGGCTGTTTTTCTAAGAGGGAACGTTCGGTTTTTTTGAGTGATGATTAGTAATAAGCAAGTAATGCAAGAACAGTGTGGATGTCACCAGAGATTATGGAAACCCCACCTCAATAATAAGTTTAACTTTACCACTAATCAAACCCTTTCCTTTCTTCTTTCTGACATCATTAGACATGATTAGAGAACTGTTAATTTTTGCATCTGAGTAAGGAGTTACTGTTCCTGATGGTAACTCACCAACTCACTTATCAACTTCCACTATGCTTACGTCTTCTATTCTCTTTTTTAAACACTCCTGTAGTTTAATAACATGTGTCATAATTTCATAGTCGCGCAATTTTGTAAATAATGGCATAATTCAGTAAAATTTATAATGTTATGTACTCCTAATTCCCATTGTTCTAATACCTTTGTGCCGTTTGTTTAATAACACTTTTAGGGTCATATTATGATCTTTGGCATAGTAAATTAGATTTTGTGTGGACGATTCTTATGAGTCTGATTTTCTTGGCAAATTGGACTATACAATTACAATGTATCACCACATAAGGTGTTATATGTCGACTAATTTGTACCAAAAATAATTATATGTCGATCAATGGCTCTCCTTTAGTTGAATTTGATCCATGTAGTGGATTTAGACAAGGGGACTTCTTATCACTATACATCTTCATTTTGTGCATGGTGATTTAATTTTATCAGCTAAACTTCATAATATAAAAAGATGGAAGGAAATATGAGGTACAATCTCTTGCCAATGTAGCTCCTTCTATCTCGCACCTCTTCTTTGTAGATGATTAGGTGTTCTTTCTCAAATGCTTCTGGTCATATGTCATCCCTCTGAAATCTACATTAGCATGGGTCTTTGTTGTCATTTGGACAATGACTAATTATGATTAATTTCAACAATTTTCTTCAACATTATCCCATAAATTGAGATGTTAAATGAAAACAATCCTGATATATGGATGAGCCAAGTAAACAAGACAAGCTAATTGTTGGCTTAGGTCGTGAAGCTTGACTAAAGCAATATCAAGCTCTTGTTTTTCAAGCTTGGTTTGAGCTTGTGATACTCTTACTCGAACTCGAGCGGACGTGAGATTCCATTGAAGTTGAGCAATCTTATTGAATGTTACTTTGATATTTAGAAATTATATTTTTCTATTATCATCTTATTAACTTAAGTATTTGTAGTTTATAGAGGATAGAAAAACCATTGCTAAATACTACAATATAGAAAATCGAATGATATATATTACGCATTATAAATCAATTATAAATTTTAAAATTCATACGAGCTTTTTGATTAAGGTTTAGCTGTTACTCGCTTAGATCTCGAGCTACATTTGAGTTTGAGTTGAGCTCACATAACAAATACTCTATGGGTCGAGCTCAAACAGTTTACATCTTGCTTATCTCATTACGGCCCCTAATTTTGCAATTCACTTTTTTTTTTTTTTTTGGTACATTGAAACAGTTGATAGTTAATATTGTAAGGGAGAGATATGAAAATTCGAACCTAAACAATCCTTACACATATTTAGCTCCCAATCATTGGGACAACCTTGCTAACAAGAGAGTGGACTTCTTCAAGTCTTTTAGTTTTCTTCCGATCATGTATCAAAATTTTTGAGTTCTTCACTCTTATTCTCCTAAACCCAATAGTTTAATCTGATGTGCCTCTTCAATTCTCTCCTTCAGTCTTCACCAACTAAAAAAAAAAAAATCTAACTATCTATTAAATTTATTTCATGATAACATTGGATTTAAGATTCTATCCTCAAGAAGCATACTCTATTTCTTTAATCAAGTGAGTTCAAGTTCTTCCAACTAATCATTAACTTAAACATTGTTTTACGCGAGCCCATCATCATTCCTTTTTATCAATTGTTGTACATTTTCATCAAAGATGTAAACTTCTCGGCTACGTACAAAAAAAAAAAAACTCTAATGAAGTTTCTCAGTAGAAATTTGTTTCAACGTTGATCGTACCAATTACGGTGGTCCTAATTTTCTAATAGTAGTCTTTAATCTCTTTTAGCCTTTTAAAAGTTATATACTAGTATATAATAATTCTAGTGGTTGTTGTTACTATTAATGGAAAAGAGAGGAAACCACATATATGATTTTCCATAGGAACAAATCTTGTCAAAATTTGAAAAATGCATTTATTTAGTAAATCTGCAGTGATTAAGGCAGATTCCCCCTTCACAATATTTATGGAAAGGGATAATCCCTTTCATCTATACAATTTATTTATTTCCCCAAAAACGTCTCTTAGTTTTATTTCCTACCCAAGTAACGTAAGATCATTTTAAAAATGGTCTCAAGATTAATTAAAGTCAATAATTGGAGACTGACCAAGAGTAACCAATCAGAAACCTCCTTGAGCTAAACTGACCAATAACCTTCTGCCAAGTCATCAACTTTCATGGTTGCTCTACTCACGTGAATAATAGTATGTGACAAGAATTACACTACTCTCAGACACAGTCTCTATATATTCAAGACCAATGGTGTACTCATGATACAACAGTCTTCTCTTCATACTTCATAGTGTTTCTATTACCCACCTAACAAAGAGACATAACAGAAGAATGAGGGGCTTAAAGTTGTGTTTGTTTGTGGTTTTGTTTGCAATAACTGTACTTGGTGGAACTCAAGCAGAAGAGCAAGGAGCAGAAGAGTTTGTAGTCACTTTGGACCATTCCAACTTCACTGATACCGTGTCCAAACACGACTTCATCCTTGTTGAATTTTATGCACCTTGGTATGTTTTACTATTGTCTATGTCTCGGTTATATTTTCCAACTCTTATCTATGCTATTGTTTGTTTATCATCAAGATCATATTATCATTACTTGTTTCGTTTTTATCGATTAGAATGTACTCCGTACGAAGTAGTGTATTAGGATGGAAGGCCATACACTCTTCGTTCCACTCATAAGTTACTTAGCAAAATGTTGTCACTGATTTATACGAGTATAATCATATACGGAGTACTATAATCGTTAACTCACAATAATGTAAAGGGATCTTACACATGGACTTATAGATGTTCTAGCTTCTAATGTTAACTTCTATGCAGTTTATCATATTAATACGAAAAGCACAAGAAAAAAAACTTGTTCAAGGTTCAAACAATCATTTGTTTAAAATTGAAGGAGTCTGTTTTTATTCATTGTTCTCTAATATGGAAATAAAACTAAAGGCACCAATAAGCTTTTCAAGCACCAAAATAATGATAATAATAATATTCCGTAACACCTAGTATAACTCTGCTCCGTATATCCATGTGATTCACGAGGTCTGCCCAAAGGCAAAAGGGTGGTCCTTTGTCCTCCAATATTAAAATTTAAAAGTTTCATTTTGGTGAAATTATCGAAATTTATGTACACATAGGACATAGCACATCCATCGTATAATCATACCGTACTTCGTAGTAGTACTAGAGAAGATCGACCCCATACTTGTGCATTGTCATTTGTATGAATATACAACTGTCCTCGAGGTCCGGCGGAACTAGGGGGAGGACCCAAGGGAGCCCCGGTCTCCGCCAATTTTTGGTATTTTTGTAAATATTTGAGGAAATTTTTTTAAAAATACGTAAAATCTGTTAATTTTTTTTACTTGGTCCCCCCCCCCTTAAAAAAAATTCCTAGTTCCGCCCTTGCTGTCGAGGAAATGGCGTTAAGTTTGTTAGACCAAATAAAAAGTACGAACACCTTTTTCACTGGGTTGAATCATTGTTGCTTTCTTATTTATGCAAAGCCTTTTGCATAAGGTTCGAAACTTTAAAACATAATCACTACAAAAAATTATTATCAATATTGCTTTCTAAGTCTAATTTATGGCATAAAGTCAACTCAATAGCTCTAGTAAACATACATTTGGATGACTATATTATTGTGTAAAGCAAAGTATTAATGACTGTTTTAGATATGTTCATAATGATAGCTGCAGTTTGCCCGTCTTATCCCTATCGGCTATCGATAACATGCTTGTTACCGAAATGATGGTTCATGAAATCATGACAAAAAACAGTAGAACAGCGTGTATTAATGTGTACTAATAGTCTAATATGTTTGATCAAACAGAAAGTTATACGATTTTGTAATGGTACTTATATATGCTTGCTGAATTTTTCATGTAATGATCATAAATCTGTAATCATGCTTTGACGAGGCCATAAATTAATTTGATTATTCATATGCTTTAGCATCAATAAGCATTTAGCAGTGTCTGTGTCTTATTGGAAGTATTTTGAGTTCATGTAATGATTTTCTTCTTAGTTCTAACAATTTCCTCTAATCTGTTTCTGCCTTCTAGGTGTGGTCACTGCAAGACACTAGCTCCTCAGGTACTCGCAATGTTTCCGTCAATAATCAATTGCTGTAAAATAAGTGTGGCTAGTTACATTCTGATATTTTCATATGCTGGTGTAATATTTGTTTACTGGCATTCTGACAGTATGAGAAGGCGGCTGCTGTATTGAGTAAGCATGACCCTCCGATCACTCTTGCAAAAGTCGATGCTGCTAATGAACTGAATAAGGATCTTGCACAACAGTACGGCGTCCAGGGCTTCCCCACGCTTAAGATTCTAAGAGATGGGGGGAAGTCCATCCAAGATTATAAAGGACCCCGGGAAGCCGATGGTATAGTTGAGCATGTGAAGAAACAACTTGGACCTGCCTCTGTTGAAATCAAGTCTGCTGATGACGCTGCTAGCATTATTGATGAAAAGAGGGTCTTCATTGTTAGTATTTTCCACTTAAGATTTCTAGTTCACCTTGTTTCTTGTTGTCTTTCATTTTAGGAATATCTGTGGTGATATGAGTTCTAAAACAATGTTCATATATTGTAGGCAGGGGTGTTCCCAAAGTTTTCAGGGGAAGAGTATGAGAACTTCATCAAGTTAGCTGAGAAACTGAGATCTGACTACTATTTTGGACATACATTGGATGCTAAGCTTCTCCCAAAGGGCGACTCAACTGTTGAAGGGCCATTAATCCGCTTGCTTAAGCCATATGATGAACTCTTTGCTGACTTCAAGGTAATTGTTGGATGGATCTTCTCTTAGTTACATTTACCTCAATCTTGTGGCTTTAATAACATAAAAGATGGTGTGAGCAAATTGCTGAATATTGGCACTCTGTATTTTCCACCAGGATTTCGATTTAGATGCCATACAGAAGTTCATTGAAGTAGAAGTTGTGCCTTCAATTGTTGAATTCGATATGGATCCCAGCAATGTGTATCTGGGTAAATTCTTCAACACCGAAAATACCAAGGTAACTATAGCTTTACATAAACATACTATGTTAAGGCTGCTTCAGTTACACAATTGTATTCGTTGTTAGAAAATTTCTGAAACTCCTTCACTGGGCAGGTTTCATTGCTTCTGAACTTCAGCAGTGAGAATGCGGCTGCTTTGAAGACCAAATTTTATGACATTGCTTTCTTGTTTAAAGGCGGCAACTTGAGCTTTCTCATTGGTGATCTTGAGCCAAGCAAACCTCTCATCCAGGTAATTATCGGTTCCTCGTTTCATTTCTGATTTCCATAGGCCTAATGGTCTTTCTAACTGCTCTTCTTTCTAATGGTCTGGAAACAGTATTTTAAGCTTGAGGAATCCCAGGCTCCTGTCATCTTTGTACAAAAGAGTGGCAACAAGAAGTATCTTAAGGCAAATGTTGAGCCAGACCAACTTGTGCTTTGGTTCAAGAAATTCCTGGTATAGTTCCTTGATTAAGATTACTCGTCCAATGAAATGCTGAAGTTTCTTCTCAACCTTGTCTGTTTTATAACCTCGAATTGTTACAGGATGGCAAGGTAGAGGAGTTCACAGTATCACAACCTATTCCCAAGGAGAACAATGAGCCTGTGAAGGTGGTTGTTCTTGACAGTTTGCAGGACATGGTTTTCAATTCCGGGAAGGAAGGTACATTGCTAAAAGTTCGCAGTGAAACTTAACTTGGAAGAAGGCTATCTTGCATTCTTCTCCTGAATGATCTTGTTTACTAATCTTGATCTATTTCTGTAGTTTTACTGGAATTTTATGCACCATGGTGCGGTCACTGCAAGACCCTAGCTCCAATCTTGGATGAAGTTGCTGTCTCATATGAAAGCGATCCTAACGTCCTGATTGCCAAATTTGTTAGTTCTTTTCTTTTATATCTATATAAACTTGCGCTTTTCCAGCAACAAAACACTCACATTGCCTACTCCCTCCCTTTTCTGAACTGTTTCTAGGATGCAACCGCAAATGATGTCCCAAGTGACATATTTGAAGTTCAAGGCTTTCCAACAATGTTCTTTATAACATCAAACAAGGAGATAGTTGAGTACGATGGAGGCAGAAAGAAGGAGGACTTCGTCAACTTCATTGAGCAACACAGGGCTGACAAGAAAAACAAGAGTGAGGCCGAGATCAAGAGCGAACCAGAGAAGACATCCAAACCCGTCGAGGAATCAAAGGACGAAACAGCTTCAGCTAAGGATGAGTTGTGAACTTGTGAAAACATGACGATTTTTTATGTCTAGGATAGTTTTTCCCCTGAGACTTTTTTATTGACAATAAAAATGGGGAATAAACACACCCATTTTCATGATGAACATGTGTTCTGAGTTTATGTGGAGTGTTAAATATTGTAACGTAGTTTTGTTAGCAGAGTGCTTCTTTCCCCATTCTCTTGTAGTCTTGCCCTTCCCTCGCCCCTTATTCATCGTGGTTGGCAACAAATAAGAATGATTAGCATTGCATGTCAACCTCGCCTGATACAAACTTCATCAGTTGAGCTAGCTTTTATTGATGTACTCCCTCCAGATCTATTTATTCTTCCTATTTTGTTTTGTGACACTATTCATAAGCCTAGATTGCTAATTAATTTCTTTTCAAAATATAAGGTAAAATATAATTATGCGAGATGTTGTTTGATTTATTTTAATGAGTAGATTAAGAATATCAAATTTTTATAATTTTTAATAACATAGAACTAAAGATATTTAGCACACAAAATAGGTAAATTATATCATAGACACGGGACCAAGCTACACTGTGTACCCCATCTCCATCTCACCCAAAAAAGAAAAAGAAAAACAGAAATTAAAACCCAACCCCAACCCACACAAATCTCATTTCAGTTCATTTCCCTCCCCATATTTTCTCTCTCCTCCTGCCAAATCCTCTCTTCTCTCTTCTCTCTATCCGCCGGAAAACGCTATTTCTCGCCGGATTTAATGGAGCTCCGATTCTCTCGCCATGTTTCTCCTCCATTCAAGTTCTCTCTCTCTTTTTCTCTTGATCTACACACTCACGTCCAAAAGAAAAAATTAATGGATTACCACCGCGTCGGCGTAGCAATGACGAACTCCGGCGACGAGACCACGACAGATCGATGACGATGAGAGATTTCGTTCTTTATGTTTGCAGTCAAAATGAAGTTTGTATCTAAAAATATTCTATTAGTTTCTTTTTTTGTGTGTTTTGTCATATATATTTTTTTTCTCTATGTTTGATGGAAATAACTATATATCTTTGATAAATATCAATGTTTTTGATATATATGTTAATAAATTTGGCAAATATATGTATAATCAATTATATATATATATATATAGAGAGAGAGAGAAAGAGAGATTTTGATGAATATGTAATTTTAATGAATATGATACTAAATTTAGTGAATTTATAAAACTACTTTTGATGAATATGACGTTAATTTTGATGAATACACATTAATAATAGATTTTGATAAATAATTATTGTAAATGTTTTTCTGGCGGGATTAATTTAGTCGTAAATTT